>JBBPBX010013825.1:15542-51810 GCA_038048925.1 Garcialebias charrua
CAGAAGAGCTCCATGTTTTGGAAGCTTAACAAGGTTTTGAACTGGACTTTTTAAACTTTTGGACATTGTGCATATGAGTAATTGTGACGACAGAACCTGCAGCCATGCATAAAATCAGGACTGGTGAATCTGTGGCTCTCGAGCCGCATGGGGCTCTTTGATGGCTCCTTTGTGGCTCTTTTTTTCTTAAATTGGTGTTTTAAAAAATATTCTGTGACAATACTGAAATTTCCCATGCTCCTTGAAGGTAGCACCTGCAAAAGCAGCGTAACGTGCCTAATGCGCAGGTCGAGTTCAGTTAAGGTGGCGCTATGGACCAGATCTTAGTGGCTGAGTCGGGAAAACGAAAAGCAAAGCGTAAATATGAAGAGAACAGAACATTTCTACCTGAAAGGGAAGAGTTACTTTTTATGGGGGGAAAAATGGGAGACTGTTTTTTCAGACTTTACTGTCTCACTTCAAAGCATCGAACTTGGACCATCATTTTCACCTCTAGCCATCTGAACACGGCCAAAGAGTTCCCCAAAGGTTCAACAATTTGTAAACATAAGGTAAACTGCTTGAAGAATCAAGTGGAGAAGCAGACAAAATGTTTCCAGAAACTTATGAAACACTCGGAGACTGTTACATTGGCATCATATCAGGTGGCGTGCAACATTGCTCGTGCTAAGAAGCCATACAGGTGCCGGTCATAAAATTAGAATATCGTAAAAAAGTTCATTTATTTCAGTAATTCAAAAAGTGAAACTTCTATATTTTATTCCTTCATTACACACAGACTGATTTATTTCAAAATGTTTTATTTCTTTTCATGTTGATTATAACTGACAAACTCCAAATTCAGTACAGATGAAGTCGCCTCCCAGTTGGAGATGATTGAACTTTGTGAGGATCAAAGACTGAAATGGGTTTTGAGAGAAGGAGCCACAGAGTTTTGGAAAATTGTGCTCACAGACAAATATCCAATGTAAACCAGGCTGTACTCAAGCTAATGTCAATGTTTGCATCAGCATTTGTCTGTGAATCATTTTTTTCTATACTTAAACAAGTGAGGTCTAAACATTGTTCTGTTCTTACTGACACACATGTGAAAGAGTTTCTCTGAGTAGCCACAACGGAGTACAAGCCGAACTTAAAGACACTTGTACAAAATAAAGAAGGACTAAGAAAAAAACAGTTTGAGCAATACGTGTTATGAAGCTAATCTCAAAATTGCTGTTTGGCTCTTTATGGTGATGATGGGCTTAATTTGGCTCTTAATGCTGAACTAATTGCATTGTAAATGTATTTCTTTTTATTTAGGTTGCTGTTTAGCAACATTTTGATCAGTTTGTTTTGTTGATGACACTACTGGAAGTTTAGTCTTTAATTTGCTTCCTGCCCTAGTGTGTGGGAATGGTCTGATCAAAAGTTCTCCTCCCGTTTCAATCGGGGTTGGTGTTTTAGTTCCCTATGTTGGTACCTTAGTTAAATTTTGTTCTATTTGGCCTTTTTGTTTTTTGGGTCCAGAACTACAGTGATTTGAATTTATTTTATTTTTTTATTTTTGTAAGTAAATTTGAACCTTTTTTNAACAGAGTCCTCACCTCGGGCTGATCACCCAGAGGGGGGCGTCGGATGTTTTGGCCGGGAGGAAGAGGAAAAGTTTGTCCTGGATGAACGGCTGGACGCAGTAATGTACCGGGGAGTTTACACGCCTGCTGGCTGGGAGGAACAGGGTTTGTCCTGATGAACCGGCTGGACAGTGGGGAGTTTACACGCCTACAGAAATCAACCACCTACAGAAAAATCACAAGTGGTGCGTTTTTAAGAAAAGAGAAAAACTATAAAGAAAAGCAACAACAACAATTAATGAACAGATCATCTGACGGATGAAGCACCGTGCGGGCTCGCCCCTTTAAAGATGTCAGCTGGTGGAGAAACTCTGATCGGACATCTTGAGGTAAGCCCCAAACCTCACTCTGTGTTCTGTCAGGTGCCTGTTTAGTTTCTTTCTTTTCTTTTTTTTCTTATCACACACTTTTAGTTGCGACCACTACTCTCCATTAAGCAGTGATAAGATAAGAGCGAGCTGGGGAGGGAAGTAGTTTCGTAACACACTGGTTAGAAAGTTTTTTTCTTAAAAGATAGATTCAAGAACAAGTATGCAAAACATAATATACTGTATGTGTGAATGTTTGTCTTAGTAATGTTAGTTAAGACTGCTGAATAAGGCTGTAAAAATAAGACAGTTTCATTAAAATCTCTTTGAAAGGTCTCAAGAATAATTCTGAAATTTGTAGAATGCTGAGATTCTATCTCGAACTGTGAGCAGATTAGGACTTTAATGTTAAGAAAGTGAAGAGGTGGCAGATTGCCTGTTTCAATCAAAATTGCTGAATAATACATGAGAGTCAGATTAGAAAAGTAAATTCTAACCTGTGTTGTCAGAAACCCTATTACCTACGGTAATCATTTGAAGACAGTGCCTCAACAGTGGCCACTCAGTCATGTACAGGTAGCTACTATTATCCCTCTACAGACACACAATGTTGTCTGAAATTCACAGCTTCCCTTCCAAACACACCTCTTGTGTTTGTTTGTTTTTACTATTGTATTCTATCTGCTTTTACACACTTCACTCTCTGAACAGTATCTAACACATCCATCTGGTAACCTGACTTTAATACCGTCTCTAATCCCATTTAAGAGACAAGCACAAAGCCCCCAACGACTAATTTGAGGTACAGCATGAACCACCTTTCACAGACTCTACCTATTTTGATGCAATTGCTATTTTTACACAGCCAAGAATGTAGGTTTGGTTAGTGCATTAAATTAACTTCCAAGTGTTTGGGCCTGTTTTGTTTTGATGTTTTACCCTTTTTTTTGTTAGTCCTCAACTGCAAAAACATCAGAGCAGGAGAGGAAGCAAAACAACTTTGAAAATCGTCTCAGTCGGATTCCCAAAAGAAGCTTCAGCCCAAAGTCAGCAGCGTGAATTTTATTTTCCTTTCGATATCTCCCTACACGTTTGCTCTTACAACCTCTACACTCATTAAAGGCAGCCACAGAACTGAAAACATGCCTTGTATTTTTGTTCCCGTTCTCAGCTTGTTGGCTGTTAAAGGTGCAGCAATATTGTGGCGTCTCAAGGACCAGCTCAGAGCGGATGTTAATTCTAATTGGATGGATAGTACCGGTATGTTGTAGACAAGCTGGTGTACAGGCCTTTCTTTGACACTTTGGTATTTCTTAGTATAGTAAAGATTCAAATAATGTCAGTAAGACATGTTTTTTTTTGCTAACAAGGAAACGCTAATGAATGTTAGAGCAGAGATGGAGCTGACCAAACCCAAACAGAATGTAAATGAAAACACCCATCAGATAAAGTCTCACACGCAAACAGTATTACCGTCTGTTTCTTTACTATTAGGAGGCTAAGCAGTGAGCCTGTCACTCTGCATGACATAATCACATCGTTTTTATCTTTCCGCCCTTGCTTTGTAACAAACAACCAAGGTGGAACTGGTGTAAACTGCAAAGAAATGAAAGCATTTTTGCTGTCCAAACATTCTTAACTGAGACAGATCTGCAGAAAGAACTTTCATCAAGGACGTGAACTATTGAAAGAGAAGCTAAAGGCTTTCAGCACACAAGAGCTAAATGAAAGCAGGTGATGGTGTATTGATATTCTACATGTTCCTCTGACATTTACAGTGTATGGACCTTGGTCATTTACATTTTTTCCATTTAGTTTTAATGATAGTTTGAGAATCATTCAACTAGAATGTTTCTGAAATGTGGGACATAAGTGCATGTTATCATAAAGACAACCCTATATTTCCTACACTGGTGCTGCTTGTTTAATATTTCATGACGGAAAAAATAGTTTGTGTCAATCTGCCTCCAGTGCCACTGATGTTCTTTCTTTTCTGTGCATGAATCCAAATGTTTGTCTTTCTTAGAGAAGGGTTTTCTCTTTTTTTTTTTTCTTCATGATTTTTTCTCAAATTTTCCTTTAAAGTCAATGGTTGAAGGGATGAGAGAATCATTTGTTACACTTTAAAGAAAACACAAAAATGTGTATTACAAAATTGATCTTCACTGATAAATCCAAAATGTCTTTTCAATGAAGGTTGCAAATTTATCCATCCATCCACCCATCCATTATCTTTACCCGCTTCTTCCTTATCAGTTAGCTTTTTTACATTGACATGCATTCATCTATTTGCTGCCTCATATCCACGGTTGAGTTGCAAAGGCAACAGATTCAGGATGAAAACCCAAATATCCTTCTCCCCAGAGACACTCTCCAGTTCCTCCTTGAGGCACCCAGTGCACTCCCAGTCCAGAGAAAATACAAGTTCCTTCCAGCGACTTCTGGGTCTGCCTATGGGATCCAGTAAGATGTGCCCAGAAACCCCCCATTGGTAAGAGGTATTCAGGGGGCATCCTAATCATGTTCAAACCACCTCAGCTGACTCTTTTTGAAGCAGCAGTGCAGCTGCTCTACTCCGAGTTCCCCCTGGATGACCGAGCTCCTCACCTTACCTAAAACAGAGCACAGTCACCTTATCAAGGCAGTTTTTTTCAGCTGCTTTTATTCAGGATCTTGTTCTTTTAGTCAGGATCCATATCTTATGACCACAGGGATGCGCAGAAACATAGTCATGGCAGACCAGAGCAATGCCCTCATTATTGTGGGCAAGGCCCCAAACGGCCGGTCCATTTCCTGCTCAATCCTAGCGTTATTCGTGAGCAAGACTCCCAGGTACCACTCGCAACATATATTTACATCTTTACAGTATATTTACAGTACATGATCATTTTTATTGTAATTACTGTAGATTGAAACAAGTTGTGAAAAATCATGTCAAGTATTGTGCTGCCATACCTCTTCACTAGACAAAACACAGTTGGATAGACAATTGGCATAAGCTTCAACTTATTTCACAATGTGCAAAATAATTTCAATGGGATACAGTTACAGGGTATATACAGAAATTCTTAAGTTAAATTTAATACCTTTTAATACCTTTTTAATACCATCACAATATTTTTTAATACCATCACGACACTGAGCTGAAACTGTAGCGGCAACCTCTTGTACTTCAGTTCAGAGCAACTAATTTTAAAGCGATAGATTACTGTGATTTTCTTCCTAAACGTTGGTAGTAAATGTAGTTTTATAATAATTACTGGATACATCAAGTTCATTCAACCTTTATTTAGTCAGGTAAATCTTTTGAACCTCATGGGCTCATTTACGAAAGCGACCTGCTAAAACTAAAGAACAATGAACAGCAGTGATAGAATTTCATTAAACAATAAACAAACAAACAATAAACAATAGAAAACAAAAAGAAAGAAAAAAAAAACAAAAAGATTTTTTTTTTTTTGCTTCTTGCCTCAATAAAAGCACTGACCTATTTGTTATTTAAATCTAACCCAAGACAAAAAGTTTTTTAATTGTTCCCACACATAACATATCTCTAATGGCATACGAAAAAACGTAAACTTGAAAACAGATCAGTTTAAATAAAATAATTCAACACTGAACACATGCACACTTCAAAAAGAGAGGTAGAAAAATAATAACTACCATATTTTTCATCTAGTAAGTCGCAGTTTTTTGCATAATTTACATGCCTTGCAACTTATAGGCCGAAGTGACATATTTATAGATTTTTTCCCATATTTATAAACCATTTTTTGACTGAGATATGACAGTTTCCATTCATTCTGACTGAAAAAAAAAAAAACCAGCAATACTTGATGGTCCCAGAGTAATAGTTGTATGGCATGCTGTTGGCTGTTTATCATGTAATAGGAAAACGTGCCTATAATGACAAATTAAAAAAAGTTCAAGACAAAAACAACTGGGGCCTCATGTACAAAGACTTGCGTGGATTTCTTACTGAAAAGTGACGTACGGTCAAATCCAGAAAAGTGTCTACGCACAAAAAAATCCAGATTTATCAAACTGTGCGTACACCGGTATCCACGCACATTCCTTTTGTACATCACAATCAACGTGGAATTGAGCGCACATGAGAGAGTGGCCGACTCCGCCTTTGACACGCCTCCGTATAAATATGCAAAGTCATTTAAATATGCCATGCACGACAGGAATGTCGTCTCTGCTCCATTGCAAATCATGTCGGAACGTGGAAAAAAGAGGAACTTCACGGACTGTGAACAGGAATCACTTCTGAGTGAGGCAGAGAAGCACGGAAAAAGGCTTTATTTGGCACGCTCAGCGCAAAACAAACCATCCACTTTTAAATAAGAAGTTGACCAAGCTGCTCTTACATGCCTGTATAGGTTAGTGGTGAGCGCGCACGCCCTTCGTCCCAAAGGTCGTGAGATCGACTCCCGCATGGTACAACGTTTCCTTTATTTAGTTTAACAATACATGAAATGAAAGGAAGCAGACGATTTCTTGTTTTGTAAATAGTTTTCATGTGTATTTAAATCTGGAAGGAAAAAAAAAAAGAAAAACGTTGTACCATGCGAGATTCGAACTCATGACCTTTGGAACTAAAGGCAAGCACGCTACACACTGACCTAAACGTAGGCATATTGGTACAGCTTGGTTAACTTCTTATTTAAAGAAATCACATCTCATTGTTGTCAATATCGTTGCCACTATTTGGCGCATGCTTTTATATCCACTCATCTAATTGCGTCCATGTGGATGTAATAATCGTTAATCATGTGTGTTTGGTGGGATTAATGATTGTTTTCACATCATGGACACAGTTTCTCAGAATCACCTGTAAGTGTCGCCAAAGGAACAAAGACCACAGAAACGTGCGTACGCCAACAGGGGAGCTTGCGTGGAGGTGCGCAGATATTCACGTTCAGTTCAGTTTTGATACATACGGGGTTTTGCGTGGAAAGTGACGTGCGCACGGTTTTTGTGCGTGCGCACGGTTGATACATGAGGCCCCTGGACTTTATTTATTTTACTATACTTTATACTTTATTGTTTTTCTATTGGACTTTTTAGAATTTACCATGTCCTGGATGACTGAGAATCTTCACCAGCTATTAAGGCCCCCCCAGAGCTCTGCGTTCGGCCGTACGCCGTACGTACGCCGTATGTACGCAGAGGCACAAACGTACCATGTACGCGCCAAGCTCAAATTTTACGACAGCGTACGTGAGGCGCGTTGTCTTAAACTGCCCAGCGCCAGACTGTTTTGTATGTGACACAAATGTATTAAATTCCCCTTCTTCATCCCTGATCTGATCTTTTCTTTTTTTTTTTGCCAAAAGTCAAGTGATCGCTTCCTCCGTTGACTCCATGAGGAAATGAATGAATTTGTCGCGAGCGAATTAAAGTGAGACTAAACCCAAAATTAACTTTTTTTAGCTGATAAACTCCCTAGAATGTGTTTAAAATGTTATCTAGCACTATGGCTGTGTTTATTCTCACATAATTGTGCATATCTGTGTAAATTGGCAATATTTGGCAATATTTGGTCTAAAAATGTGTTTACGGTAGTTCTATGGGTTGAACTGGTGGATTACACCTTAATTTTCTTATTTGTGCAAACGCTCATGTGTGACATGTCTGCTCATGTGTGATGTCACACAGGTGGTTCAAGCAGAGCCAATCCCCTGCAGAGATGAGAAGTGCATACCTTATATGGAAGTGCTGCATTTCACTCCTGACAAGCGGTTTTATTTTTATTTTCATTTTCATTGTTTTAGGCCTTTGGTTTTGGATGGAATGGGTGGAATAGATAAATACATCTACATGTTTATTCTTTGTTGTTGCTTGGTGTATGTTGTTGGCTAGAGGTTTAATTTGTTTTAGGTTGTTGCAGGTGGAGGCGTGAACAAAAGCACAACTCTACCTCCACCCTTCCTTGTCTCTCGACACGCCCATTTTCAGGGAGATTTTGGAAGGAGGAGTTACCGTCTCAACCTGGGTTTAGTCTCACTTTAAACTCGTGTCCAACGTGTCTGCGCAAGATTCTGCAAATTTCCTGGTGTGCTGTGGGCTGCAGGACCAGCGCTCCCTGTTTTTTTTTTTTTTTTAGAACTTTTTAATAAGATATAACACCGCTGCGCTGAAGCTGTGTGAAGTGCCGGCTCGCCTTTTTTTTTTCTCTCCCCCCGACCTGTCAATTCAGTAGGTGTGTCAGCAAATGACCAATCAGCGAACGCTCTGCGCTGTGAATTTGGAGCGAAAACGCGAGAACGAACGCAGAGCTGTGCGGGCGAACGCGCACGCACAGAACGCGCGCGTAGTACGGCATACAGGCCGTACGCAGAGCTCTGGGGGTGCCTTTAATGACTCAATCGGCCTGCCATATCCTCCCCACCTCTCTGCTTGGAACCGTTAATCCAGCTGCACCGCCCTGGTGAAATGCAGCTAATTTGACCATTAAAGTGCATTTATTAAGAAAATGATCGACTGAGACACACCTCTGCTATAATTTCAAGCTAAATAATTGTTTAGGTACTTTTCTTGTTAAAAATGTCAGAGAAACGAGCCGTGTTCCTCTTTCCTGTTTCTCGTCCTCTGCGCGTTCGCGGTGCACACAGGCTGCAAAACAATTTTTTAAATGCAGCTAATTTGACCATTAAAGTGCATTTATTAAGAAAACGTTAGACAGAGACACACCTTTGCTATAATTTCGAGCTAACAAATAATTGTTTAGGTACTTTTCTTGTTAAATGTCGGAGGATAAAGCCGCGTTCCTCTTTACTGTTTCTTTTTACAGACATGACAAAAAGCCAGTGCGAACGCACACTGATTGACGATATGACGTCATTGTTTTAGCTAAGGTCCTACACGGACATAAATTTAGAAAAGATAAATAAATTCACAGACATTTTTTTAGCCGACAGAACAAGAAAAATATAGTTGTGTAGGTTTTAAAAAATTAATACCTCGTCAGATGACATTTATTACTTTTTAATACTTTTTAATGGCCGTAATTTGTGTTTATTTTATTTACTACCTTTTAATACCTTTTACAACCCTGCGGATACCCTGAGTTATTAACACCAGACAAGCAGGTTTAAATCAGACTTTTTGGGATTTGAGAATGTATTGCTTATAAAAAGGTGAATATTCCTTGAAAAAGACGAATTCTGACCATAAGTTCTCTCTATCCAAAATAAAAGTCAGAAACACAGACTGAGGTCTAACAGAAATATTGTCTAGTGTATTATAAAGTCCAATTTTTCAGGTTTCCACTTGTGTCAGTCCTGTTCTTACAAACTTACTAGTTGTTCCTGTGGATGTTGTTGTTGTAGCTGTTGACACTTCAATGTGAGCTGAGCAATAGTCTTGTCTCGACTCTTCAGCTCCTCTCGGAGTCCCTCCACTTCCTTAATCAGCTTCTCCATCTGAACACACACACACACCAAGTGATTGGAACTAACAAGAGACAACCTCAGGAGGGAAGATACATTGCATAATGTTTAGATGTATACACCATGTCCATCCAAACCCAGAGGAAAGCTTCTTACCTGTGACACAGTGGTATCGTCTTCAGACTGCTCAGAAACATCTGTCGGAGAGTTTGTTTCCTCGAGCTTGAAACATAAACACACACGCTCAGAAGGGGGCACACAAACATGCAGAGTACAAAGTAAGTTGAATCAATTGCCTTAGGCATGCCTCAAAAGCAATATTTCACTACAGTGATTTTTTTTTTTTACTCTTATGCACATACGCTGTAGTGACCCTGAACGACCAGCCACTAGGACCACATACCGGAGGCAAAGAATATGTTTGATAAATCTATATATTTATTTTACTGAATTCAAACCATGTCCCTACCTCAGTGCATTTAAATAAAAGAAGCACGGTTCAAAATTTTTTTTCATCTTTTAGCTTTGTGTGTATTTATACCCAAATTGCAGTCTGTGCTTTTGTCATAGATGAAAGTCAAAGAAAATAAAAAAATAAATAAAAATAAAAAATGTCCCACCAAATGCTAGTCAAGTGTGTTCAAAGAACAAACTGCTGTTATATTGAATGATTCTAGGAGTCACAAAAAAGTATCAATTTTCTATGATTTTGTTTCTCATATGACAAAGAACTAAATATTTAGTTCACTACCACCTGATGCTCATTAAAGCTGCATCAAAGTGAAGCAAAATACATTTAGAATTCAACAAGAGGATGCTTGTTTTACATTTGATGTTTTGAGCTCAGCGCTGGGTTTTATTTGTTTTATTTGTTGGCTTGGTGTTTCAATGAAAACACAGACAATTAGAAATTGAGTCTGGAAAAATACTTTGTTTCAAAGGTAAACGCAAAGATCAATACCTATACTTTCGTTTATACTACCTATACTTCCGTTTTCTGCAACAAATAAAGTCCAGTTGATCCTGTATTGAACGCCTTTTTTGATTTCAATACCTATACTATTGCAGTCAAATCAAGGCAGGCCATTTAGGATAATTTTCAGTTATGGATCGAGTTGAGACAAGGAAACTGATGTTTTTAAGCATTCTGAATGTAAACAAATTATCAGTGTTGCAAAAATAGAGATTTGTGGGGATTCACGTCTCTCTAAAAATGCAGGTCAAACCTCTAGTAACGTTTTGAGCCTGAGCAGGTGATTCTTGAGAAAGCTGCAGTCCTGGGTCATGTGTTTGAGTGTGAGTCCATCCAGCATTGGTGTGTTGCCGCGCTGCCTGCCTTCAGCCTGGACAAACCGTGAAGAGGCTTTTGAACCCTTGAAGCCATCATAATTTTGGAAGACATGGACCCTGAGAGAAAAAAATCCAAAATGTTGTTGTTTTTGTTTCTTCTTGCTTTTCATTTACTTTTAGCATACTATACATAGGCAATGTGTTCAACAAAATGGTACTTCTTACAAACTATTTAACTGTCAACAATGATGTACCACAAGGCTCAGTCTTAGGACCCACCCTGTTCACAATCTACATAAGTACTGTAATGTAGGTCTGATCATTCCTGATGCATTACATTTCTATGCTGATGACACAGTTGTTTATTGCCGAGCTAAAACAGTTGCTAAGGTTTTCCAGCTTTAGACTGCATTTGACATCATCCAGTCAGATTTGTTCCATCTCAAACTGGTGCTAAATGCTGATAAAACCAAAGGGAAGTTGATTCCAAACAGGAAGTCAGTACCAGCACTCCTTCTTTGTATCATCTATGAATAGCGCTCCTATTGAGTTTGTCGATTCTTACAAATACTTGGGAAGCTTGGTCGATACACATCTCTCTTTTAAGCCTCATGTTGAAAACTTGGTAAAGATATTGAAAGTAAACCTGGGCTTCTTTTTCAGAAATAGATCCTTTCTAACTGTGAATGCTAGGAAACACCTTGTAACTGCGACTTTCCATTGATTATGGTAACATTATTTACCGTATTCGTCGGCGTATAAGTCGCACCGGAGTATAAGTCGCACCAACCTAATTATGCCCAATTAAATGGAAAAATCAACGTATAAGTCGCACCGGCCTATAAGTCGCACCGGCCTATAGGTCGCACCTCACGTGAACTGGTGTTTTGCCCAAAATGGACTGGCTGCCAAATTGTTTGGAAGGACTTTTGACAAGATTATCACATAAAAACTACAGTATTTTGTTTGATGTGTCTTAGTTGAACTTTTCATTAATAAATGAACATTATTTTGGACTGGCTGCCAAATTGTTTGGAAGGACTTTTGACAAGATTATCACATAAAAACTACAGTATTTTGTTTGATGTGTCTTAATTAATAAATGAACATTATTTTGGACTGGCTGCCAAATTGTTTGGAAGGACTTTTGACAAGATTATCACATAAAAACTACAGTATTTTGTTTGATGTGTCTTAATTAATAAATGAACATTATTTTGGACTGGCTGCCAAATTGTTTGGAAGGACTTTTGACAAGATTATCACATAAAAACTACAGTATTTTGTTTGATGTGTCTTAGTTGAACTTTTCATTAATAAATGAACATTATTTTGGACTGGCTGCCAAATTGTTTGGAAGGACTTTTGACAAGATTATCACATAAAAACTACAGTATTTTGTTTGATGTGTCTTAGTTGAACTTTTCATTAATAAATGAACATTATTTTGGACTGGCTGCCAAATTGTTTGGAAGGACTTTTGACAAGATTATCACATAAAAACTACAGTATTTTGTTTGATGTGTCTTAGTTGAACTTTTCATTAATAAATGAACATTATTTTGGACTGGCCCAAATTGTNAAAAGTTCAACTAAGACACATCAAACAAAATACTGTAGTTTTTATGTGATAATCTTATCAAAAGTCCTTCCTCACTGCTTCTTGGTTATTTCTCTCGGAGCCGTGGGTCTGCTGTTAGCGGCTAGCTCTGTGCTAGCTTCCCCCGGTTTGGCTGGCGTGATGTTGACCTACTCCGCTTCGCAGCTGCTTGGACTTAACAACTGCTCCATTCCATCTTCTGTTTCCATCATCAAACAACTGGGACTTCTGCGTAGACCTCGTTACATCCATAGAGGCTCTCGAAAGAAATCTGTTTATTCTCGCTCTGAATTGATTCCGTCCGGGAGACGTGTCGCACCTCAACTACGTCATCAGAACGCTGCGTCTGTAGTCCCTTGTAGTCCGCAGCGCACGAGGTGGCAAGGAAAACGTGGAGTGGATTTCAGTCTGCTTAAACCGGTTCAAAAAGCTCCTACACCAACTAGCATTAAAATAGAACTTTTCAATGTACAATCACTATCCAATAAATCATGTCTAATTCATGATCACATCCTGGAGAAAAACTTGGACTTCATGTGCCTCACAGAAACCTGGCATCAACCAGACGTGTTCAGTTCTCTGAATGAAGCTTGTCCATCTGGATACAGTTATCTGCAGAGAGCCCGCAGCACTGGCCGCGGTGGTGGTCTGGCTGTAATTTACCGCAGTAATTTAAAATTGTCACATCTGTCTTCTCATAATTTTTCTTCTTTTGAATGTTTGGCCTTCAACTTCAAAGCCCCACTCCTGATGAACGTTATATTGATTTATAGACCTCCCAAACCACATGTTTCATTTAACTCAGAAATACATGACCTCCTCACTTTTTTCTGCACCTCCCCTGTAAAAACTATTTTTCTTGGCGATCTAAATATCCACATGGACAATTCCTCTTCCTCTCTGGCTACAGATTTGAAGTCTCTTTTGGAATCTCTCAACCTCACCCAACATGTGGACGCCCCTACGCACAACAGGGGGCATACTCTGGATTTGGTGATTACAGACACTGTACTTAATAACTTGTCTGTATATGACCTGGGTGTCTCAGACCACAGGGTCATCTCCCTGGAAGTGCCTTCAACTTCGCCTGCTTCTAACCCAAAACGACCTATCCAGTTCCGTGACTATAAAAACATTTCCCCTGAGGTTTTGTCTGCTGATCTTCACACCCTGACCGCTGTCAATCACTCATCTGCAGATGACTCTGTGGATTATTACAACCAATCTCTCCAGGAGCTTCTGGACCTACATGCTCCCCTGAAGTCAAGACTGGTGTCTTTCTCCCGTTCAGCCCCCTGGTACACTGATGAGCTGCGCAGGATGAAGGCAACTGGCCGTGCTATTGAGAGACGTGTAAAATCATCTGGTCTCTCTGTGCACAAGCAAGCGTACAAAGAACATCAGAAAGCGTACGCCTATTCTCTTAAAGAAGCACGCTCCAAATATTATTCCAACATCATCAACACCTGCCCTGGAAACTCTAAACAGCTCTTCTCCACAATAACTCATCTGCTTAATCCCATTAAACAAACTCATGAGGACTCTGTTCAAAAATGCAACCTGTTCCTCTCATCATTTAAAAACAAAGTTGACACTATCAGATCTCAGCTCCACAACCTCCCTGATCTTAGTGTACCATCTACCCGTCTGCTTTCTGGGACCCTGAGCAGCTTTGATGAAGTCGCTCAGAGTGAGGTAGAGACCATCCTCAAGAAAATGAAGCCTTCATCCTGCGCCCTGGATCCCTTCCCCTCGTCTCTCATAAAATCCAATCACTCTGCAATAAGCCCATTAATCACACAAATAATAAACAAGTCTCTACAATCTGGTCATGTTCCATTGCCTCTAAAAACTGCCATCATTAGGCCTCTTCTGAAAAAATCTAATTTGGATCCCGACATTTTTTCTAATTACCGCCCAATTTCCCACCTCCCATTTCTGTCCAAAGTGCTGGAGAAAGCAGTTGCTGCTCAGCTGCAGGACCACCTACAACAACACTCCCTGTATGAGAAATTCCAGTCTGGATTCAGAGCAGCTCACAGTACTGAGACTGCACTGCTGAGAGTAACAAATGATGTCCTCATGGCTGCTGACACTGGTTCTCCCTCCATCCTTGTCCTCCTTGACCTCACTGCAGCCTTCGACACTGTGGACCATAATATCCTCCTCCACCGTCTTCATGTGGAGGTCGGTCTCTGTGACATTGTCCTGGACTGGTTCAGATCTTTCCTCTCCGATAGGCTGGAATGTGTTAGCCTTGGCAATGCCACTTCCCAGACAGTCGGTGTCTCCTGTGGTGTCCCTCAGGGGTCAGTTCTGGGGCCCCTGCTGTTTTCCCTCTACATGCTGCCTTTAGGTCAAATTATCAATCAGTTCAACATTTCTTTTCACTGCTATGCCGACGACACACAGCTTTACATCAGGACTGGAACATCATCATCATCCCTATCTCCGTCTTCACTCACTGTTCTCTCTGCCTGCCTGGAGGAAATAAAGGCATGGATGAATCAGAATTTTCTTCAATTAAACTGCTCGAAGACTGAGGCCATATTGATTGGCACCCCTCACCAGATACAAACATCAACTTTAACAACAATCTCCTTCTCTGGTCAAGACATCCCCCTCTCCACCTCTGTTACAAATCTTGGAATAAAAATGGACTCTCATCTTACATTTGAAAATCACATTAAGCATCTGTTTAAAACCTGCTTCTTCCATCTTCGAAACATCTCCAGACTTCGCCCTTCTCTGACTTTTCCTGATGCTGAGAAACTCGTCCATGCCTTTGTCTCCTCCAGGCTCGACTACTGCAACTCCCTGTTTATTGGTATCCCTGGCAAAAACCTTCAGAAACTTCAATACATTCAAAACAGTGCAGCAAGGATTCTGTTGAGAGTTCGTAAATTTGAACATATTACACCCATTCTCCATAACCTCCATTGGCTTCCTGTCACCTACAGAATTCAGTACAAAACTGCTCTCATTACCCATCAATGCTTGCACGGCACTTCACCTGACTATCTAAAGGACATTCTTGCACCATATTCATCCACCCGGTCTCTACGATCACAGAACAGTAATTTCCTTCATATTCCTCGGACCAAGTTGAGGACCATGGGAGACCGAGCATTCTGTGTGGCTGCCCCCCGCCTGTGGAACTCCCTCCCTGACGACCTGAGAGCTCCACAGTCACTGGTTGACTTTAAAAGCAGCATAAAGACCTTTCTTTTTAAGCAAGCCTATTCTGCCTCCACATGATTTTATCTTTGATCTTAGCTGATATCATTATTGATTTTACTTGATTTTATCACTTGTTTTATTTTATTTATTTTTTAAGCAAGCCTAATCTGCATCCACATGATTTTATCTTTGATCTTAGTCGATATTATTATTGATTTTATTTGATTTTATCACTTGTTTTATTTTGATCTTTGCTTTATTACACTTTGTAGCACTTTGAGATTTTTATTAATGAAAAGTGCATTATAAATGGAATTCATTATTATTATTATTATTATTATGAACATTATTTTGGACTGGCTGCCAAATTGTTTGGAAGGACTTTTGACAAGATTATCACATAAAAACTACAGTATTTTGTTTGATGTGTCTTAGTTGAACTTTTCATTAATAAATGAACATAATTTTTGTATATTTTGTGTCTTTCATCATTTATCTTTAAAGATAAACACATAAAAATATATTTTTATTAGCTGACATTACAGTAAAAAACGTGTCTCAGTTTAAAATGATGACAGAAACAGATACTGTATTTATTTTATGGTTTTTATTTATTTATTCAAAACCATTGAAGTCTTCATCTTCTGTGTCACTGCACCATTTTTGGACCAGGCAGATGTCAACAGTGTAGGTACTATAAAGGGTTTCTTAGCGCCCATAGCGGCCGAAACTGGTACTGCACCATTTTTGGAGCTTTTGACCAAAGTCACATTATGACCAAAATGTTGGAAAAATCGACGTATAAGTCGCACCGGCCTATAAGTCGCAGGGCTTAGAAATGTAGGCAAAAAGGTGCGACTTATACGCCGACGAATACGGTACATGAACGCTCCTGCAAGCACCTTTCAGATGTTGGCTGCTGTCTACCATGGTGCGCCAAGATTCAAAACTGGCTGTAACTACCGTACTCATCATTGCACCCTGTATTCATTGGTCAATTAGTCATCATTAACTTTACAGGTAGTCCCCGACTTACGAGCGAGTTCCGTTACAACGAGTTGCTCGTAAAGCGAAAATTCGTAACTTGGAACGGCCGCCACGTGTCTCGTAAGTCCGGAATTTCGCTCGTAAGTTGGAACGGTTTTGCTAGCGCGACTACAAACACTCGTTTTTCATCGAAAAACTGCTTACGAGTGCATAAAAATGATCGGAAACGTGTGTCCACATGTTTAGCTAACGAACTGTGGTGAAAAAACACAGAAAAATTCTGTATTTTTTGCGTTTTTTCCAAAAATTCGCCAGCTCGTAAGTCCTGAACCTCGTAGGTCAGAGCGCTCGTAAGTCGGGGACTACCTGTACATAGACTCTCTCACTGGTAAATTTTCATCTTGAAATCACTCCTTGGTCTGCTGCTTTCATATATCTCCCCTACATGTCATGATGTCAGCGCAGCTACAGTGTGCTCCCAAGACCTGCAGCGTCCCCTCAGCGCAGACTGAATTCGGCAAAAGGGCCTTCTCTTACTCTGCTCCTGTAACCTAGAGCACCTTGCAAAAAAGATGTGAGGCTCTCGACTTTAACCTCTCTAAGGGATTTTAAACAACTGTTAAGTTCAATGCAAAAATCAATGCAGACATTTTCCTTTTTTTTGCATTTTACACCGTTTTGTAATGTAGCATGTTTTTTTATTTTGTTTTATATCACTTATTTTATTTACTTTTCATTTTATATGCTTTTATATGAATGTTTATTGTGTGTACCTCATCTGTGTTCTTTGTTTAAAACAGGTCTCACTTGAAAATGAGTCCTCGTGACTCAGTGAGACTAACCTGTATAAATAAAGGGTGAATGAATACTGTTAAACTTCTTAATGTGACCAACCTGCCATCACTGTGAAAGTGATCTGGACCAGTCCAGCTGTGTTGTTTACGACGCTGACCCTGCCGATTGGCTCGTTCGGGTCGCTCAGTGTGGGACATTCTTTCCAAGTCTACATTAAGAAAATTTAGAGCAACAGTGAGACTGCGTACAGAATGTACAGAAAACAGAAGCTAAGTGAGAAGAAAAAAAAATGTGTAAAAGATTCATAGTAATAAAAATATTTTTATGGTTAAACATGATGAAAGTTACATGGAAAAATAAAATATTTTTTATGTCTGTAGCTTAAGTTTTCTGTTACTACATTTTACAAGATTTATTTGACAATCGTGCATGCACAAATGTAAAGGTTAAACTTGCAGTAAACAAACCCCTTTGCTATAAACATGATCTTATCTTATGATTATCTTATTTTGTGTCTTTCAAATGTTGCCACCAGCAAATGGAAACATTTGCTCACAGAGACAGATCATTTCATTTTCGCACAATGCTGTAAGGAGACACGGTATTTAGAAACACTCAGTGGCACACAGCTGTGAAATGAACCGTGACTGCAGGAAAACTGACGACTAACAGAGTGCGATCTCTAGGAAATAAAAGAGCACTTGACTTTCTAAATGCGACATACTCAAGATACTTAGACTAAAAAAAGGGGGAAAGCAGATGAAGACAGAGAAAATATGAATCCAATCCGACGCAGTGCGGGTGAAAATACTTTACCCTGAGAGTTACCACACAGCAGAGGAGCAGACGGTCTGTTTACGAACAGACAGCCTGTTTTGCATACGAAGCTGTTACATTCCTGAAAACTTGTGCCCCCAGTGAGATGTTGTTTTTGTCTAGCTTAGAAAAACTCTTCTAAAAAAGTACAAATTGAATATATTTCAACTCGAGAAAAGTCCATAAATGCAGATAAACTCAAACGAAAACTGGAGAAAAATGACTCCTTGTCTTGTCAGCTGATGATTTGTTAAAGGGCCAGGAAAAAAGTCAGCCCAGTTAGCAGCCTGCCCGGCCCCGTCTACGTTGACGACAGCCTTGTTTTTCTGGGAACTCCCAGGGAACTAGAGCTGGAGAGAGGACTGTGGTTTGCTGGTGAGAAAGAGTGAGTTGACTGGTTTGTGTCCAAGCTGAGGAAGTTACCAACTGAGAAAGGGAATCTGTGGCCTCTCTCCATTCATGGGAGCTGACAGCTGGATAAAAACACAATGAGTTTCTTTTAATGCTTCTCTTTCTTTTGACCTTTTCAGTTTAGTGGCAAAGCTGGAGTGTATTTAGGAGAAACACCCTTCCTCATGCTACATTTC
The DNA here is from genome assembly GCA_038048925.1 of Garcialebias charrua. Taxonomy (NCBI): domain Eukaryota; kingdom Metazoa; phylum Chordata; class Actinopteri; order Cyprinodontiformes; family Rivulidae; genus Garcialebias; species Garcialebias charrua. Next base: position 34,116 of record JBBPBX010013825.1, read on the forward strand.
AAGTCTCTAACTCTTCCGTTTGCTTCTCCTGACATGAACTCTTCTCGTGACATAGAGAGCTATAAATATGGCCGCTACCCGAAAAGGAGTAGGAAGGGACGGTACACTAATTCACATTCCTCTGGAGTGGGCATTTCCCCGTTGATCACCATCTCCTTTTCTAAGGAACAAAATCAATGTCTCCAAGCACCATAAGATAATGTAAGTTTACCAAATATAGTCTTTTAACTTGTGAAAGAGTTTCCGTCAAAGGCATTTTGAAAAGTCGTTCAAGACATGCTATGGTCATTTTTAAAATAAGAACAGAGTTCAAATTATAACTACAATTAATGACACTTATCATTAACATGTTACGGTCAGAGACTCAGTTGGTAGAGCTGTTGCCTCTCAACAAGAAGGCCTGATCCAATTCCAGCTGGGGACCTTTCTGGGTGGAGTCTGCATGTTCTCTCTGTGCATGCATGGGTTTCTCCGGGTATCCCGGTTTCCTCCCACAGACCAAGAACAGGAACTCTAAATTGTCCCTAAGTCTGAGTTAAGAGTGTCAATGGCTGTTTGTCCCTTTTGTCTCTGTGTCCCTGTGATGGACTGAAGACCTGTCCAGGGTATCCCTCGCCTCACACACTGCTGGAGATGGGCACCAGTGACCCTCGCAACCCAACAAGGAAGAAGCACTTAAAGATGATGGATGGATGGATGGATGGATGGATGGATGGATGGATGGATGGATGGATGGATGGATGGATGGATGGATGGATGGATGGATCACCAAATTAAAAATGTCTGGGTTCAGATAAAAGATTAATTTAAAAAGAAACTGAACGTACTTTAGCTGGAACCAAGGTAATCAAGTCAGTAATAAAAAATACAATATTCTACTGGAATTACATGAATAATGTGAAATTTATGTATTTTAAAGAGGATTAATAATTAGCTGAGAGAAGAAGCTAGAAGATTAAACAAGTTCTGCATTTATGACACTTGGAAGAAACAAAGAAACAACAAAAAAAGAAAGACTTGTCAAACTGCTGTCAATGTCATGACAAGCTGCAGTTCTTTTAGGTGGTGACAAAAGTGTGTCCAAATGTTATATGAAACAAAAAATAAAAAATTAAACAGGAAAACAAACTTCAATCTAGATTTGACAAATAATTTTAAAACCTAAATTTAACCATTTAAAAAGTTGTTACATTTAAAGCTATGTCTTTAAAACAGGTCTTCAAATGTATGAATTATGATCTGCAAAACACTGTCATATGATACAAAACATACATTATTAGCCCCTGTTCCTTAGCGCTCTTTCATTAGCTGCCTCCTAAAAACATTATGGATTAATTCATTCAACCTTTATTAATACAGGTTAGTCTCATTGAGTCTCGAGGACTGATTTTCAAGAGAGACCTGTTTTAAACAAAAAACACAGATGACAACAATAGACAATCATATAAAAGCATATAAAATCTAAAGTAAATAGAAAAAATGGTTAAAAAACAACAGCTATATTATAAAGTGATGCAAAATACGAAAAACAGTATTAATAAAGAATTACAGCAAGTACCGGTATCTAAAGAAAGGCTTAAAATGTAAAGCTGTGACATTACACTAAGTTGTTTTAGCCAAGTCTATCTAATAACTGACAACTGTTTTTCATGTTTGTGCATCTGTGAGCTAATGCTCCTTTATATGCTTTATTATACACATGACAGCATGTACACATGCTTCCTATAATGAGTTTTATGGAGCTGAAGGGAGTCTTGTTTGTACAAACTAAGCCTGTCAGAATCATTCAGAGAAAACTACAGCATTAAATCCATTAGCGATGAAATGTTCCATGATAGTTCTGGCTTTAAGACTGACAAAGGAAAAATTCCCTTCCAAGAATCCATTATATTTTGTGACAAGAGAGGTCAGTCCTCAACCCCTTTTCTCCTCTACTGGAGAACAAAATGCCAAACAAACTGATGGACCCTTAATGGTGTCAACACCTTATTATGAGGTAATAATGTGACCTGATTACCTTTAACACGTACAAAAAAAGGCAATTTTACCGTACTTGCTTTAAATGAGATTAAATTCATATGGCAAGTAAAAATGTGTGAAGAAAACTTGTAAAAACTTTGACAAACTTAGCATCAAACTTGAGGTGAGTGTTGAGATGTGTGGATCTTACTGGGCCATTAGCACCGATACCAAACTGCTGTTGTCAAGGGGAACAAATGTTGAAGCTGCTCATATACAAACAAACTTTGCCTTGCAGCCTTACTTGTCAAACATGCACATCTGTGCACATCTGTTCATGTAAACAGACTCAGACAGCTGGATGAATCTAAGCTCACTGAAAAACATACATTAAAAGACTGAAGTTTCAATTTAATACATCATCACCAACCACATACTAAAAAAGTGGCAGGACATAATACTGTACACAACAAGTCATCCATTAAACAAATTTAATGGATGTTGCAGAGGGAAATATCCACCCAAGGCAAAGAAAGATCCAATTTATTCAAACCTTTATATCAACCAGAAGGATTCTGCTGGGAAAAGGAAGCTCAGACGTTGGTAATGTACTCATTTACATTTACAAAAGACAGTTTTGCTGGAGGTATCCACAAAACATAAGTCATGGCCTAATAATGACCTCACAAATCTTTAACCCCTCTGAAAAAATATGAGGGATAACAAGAAGAACTGTGTTTGTGTGTGTGCGGACCGTGTAAGCTGTCATCAAAAGGATCTTCATCCAGCATGAGGTCATTATCATCCAGATCTTCAGTTCCCGAAGAGTTCAGGTTGTTCAAGATATTCTGAGAACCACAAAAATTGTACATACAGTGCATTCTGTGAGTACATTTGAATCATTATATCAAGCTGCTTTTAGACTAAGTACTCTAAAAGTCATGCACAAAAAGATTTATGACAGATGACAAAAAAAATTATGATATGCAGTCTTTGCCTGGATTTAATTAGGCTCATGCTTGCTTTTTGAGTGACATGTCATTTGGAAGCTTATTGAATTACTGAGGTGAACTCTTGTCACTTTGCACACAAATATCACAGCTCTACATTAATATTTATTCAAACCCAATCAAGTTTTTTTTCTCCACCATTAGATAATTAGAAACAATTCATATGGCTCTATTTTTTTTTCTTTCCCTTTGACGCAACTTTAATAATATTCTCTGCTTCCAACAGAAAGATAGCGTCATTTTATACATTGACATACAAAAAGCAGAAGAGGCTTTGGAAAAACTAGAACCCAGTTATGAATGATAATGCAGGGTGCTTTGAAAGCCCAATAAACACTGCTCAACATATCATTTTCAAATATTCAGCCAGTTGTTGCTCTGTACCAAATATTTCAAAGCATACCCAAAAGCAATGAAAAATAATCAATAGTTTAAAGCTATTTTTATTAAGGCATTTTCTGTGCTTTAAGAAACTAAACTGGCTGAGCTTTGACTAGAAGACACAAGCCGAAAATTACCATAGTCATTAAAGAATATCTCGTGTTGCACAATAACTGACTGGGGCTGAGTGTTTCAGACTCGATGATGGAAGACTAATGAAAGAAAAAGAATCAGTTTCTGTAGTCTTCCAAATACTGTCAGAGAAGATAGGAGAAATCTGTGCAAAAGTAAACATTTCACATCTGATTTATTCCCTCTTACTCAGTATTCTGTGGTTTACTGCTCCCATTTTACCTCTGCCCTGTTGCGTCCTTTGCAATAACCTTATACTGTAATCCCCATCTTCAGAATGAAAATAATTAACTTAAAGATAAATAATTTATGAAAGGATACATTAAAATTTGAATTTCAAGTTGTTTATTTTAATCTGAGTTGGTTCAGTGAAATGGATGCTTTTGGTGTCTGCTATTTATTCCCAGTTTTCTGGTTCTTAGAAATAAACAAACAAAAGGATTGTGATCTAGAGCTGACACAGGAACCCTTCTTGTGTTGAGATGTTTTAGCTTTTTACACCTTTGACACTGTTTCTTCAATCGTGATACTGTGTACAAAGCAGATTCTATTGTTTCTCGATGAAAAACCACAAACACTAAATCCCATAAAAAGCAATGGTTAAAAAAAACCCTGTTAAGTGGTTTTAAATTGTACATGTTTATGTAGGAAGGTCAGTTAGTACCAGACCCTAATCCACCATGAGTCTAATGTCATATTTTTAACAAAAACAAACCTTGATTATAAACTCTTGTGAGAACTATATAGTGGTCCCTCTACTGCACTACTTTGCAGTATGTTTTTTGCAAACTCGCTACTTCGCAGTTTTTCAAAGTAAGATTGGACATGACACACAAGTGGCTGATTGATGGATAAGCCTCATGATCGGCATGGAATTATAATTCAAAATAAATTATTTAAAAATATGTAACACCTGCTGCACCTGTGTGCAGCCTATAGCTGCAGGAGAAGCTTCCTCCTGCAGAGTGTCTTATGTCCGCTCTGCAGCGGAGAAGTGGGTGTGGCCGAGAGCGCTGACAGAGAGCAGCCAGAGGCAGAGAGCAAATGTCATGACATTCTGTGCTCTTTTGGAACATTTAGCATTCAGAAACATTGTTTAGCATATTGCAAGAGTGTGGGAAGGGTTTAAATACTAAAATAAACTACTACTTACTACTTGTACTACTATTCCTACTTCACAGTTTTTCACTTATCGTGGGTCTTCAGGGTACGGATCCCCTGCAATAAAAGAGGGACTACTGTTTATGTACGGTATATCTGAGTTGAAGCAAAACAAATGTTGCAAAAAGGAACACAACTTTCATACCAGATGTATAAGACACATAGATATGTAATTTTATAGTTGTGAATTTTGTTAAATTGGTATATTGTAGGTGTATTGCTGAGACCACTGAACAGATCTTGGTCTTTCAATGATTAGATGTAATATTAATTTTGTAAATTACTTTTGTGATTATATAAAAAGTACCTCATTTGTCAGAAGGCAGTGATTGTGTCTTGTATAAAAATCTAAGCTGCTACAGAAGAGGTAAGTTTTCCAGAACAATTTGCCATCACGTTACACCCCATTTAGACATGAACCTGCTTTGTGACTGAAAACCTGAGCTGAACTTGGAAGTAACCTCACTAAGTTGTTAACTCTGCTTTGTACAACAGGCCTCGCCATGGGAAGTACACATCATAAAGCAAAGGTACCCATTGTAAATATGTAGAAAAATACAAATGTGTCAAATTGTATCTCATAAAGCGAAAAGAGCTTTGCATATATAGTGAAGAGGTGAATAATCACATAAAATAGAACTGACTCAAATCACTCCTGAAAAGGGATGCATCTCATTTAAAACCTGGTAATGTGTGTGTATATATGTATGTATACACACACACATTGTATATGAAGCTAATACTTCAGAACAGGGACGGGAAAAAAATTTCCTCAGAGGGTCAAATCAAGATATTTCAAGCAATTGAAGGGCTGCATAGAGAACAATTATTTCTAAAATAATTTGTAGCATAGTTAGTAAGCATATGAACATATCTCTCCAAAATTCTTTAGGAATATTATGCATACTTTCTGTAAACGGGCTCTTCTGACAATACATTTGTTAGCCTAAATATGCAACAAAAATGTTGTGTAATTTTAGTTGATAAGGTTCAGTCTAGTTCTGGAAATACGAGTTAAAAAAAAGGTTTTAGGCTACCTTAATCCTAAAGTTTTCTATGTACTTTTTCCAATAAATTTAAATTTCCTTAAGGTTTACTGATAAATGCAGGTTTTTAGCAACATGTTCAAAAGTTGTTGTGTTTTCAGTTAGGAATATTGGGGGCCGGATGGAGATTGTCCAAAGGCCAATTTTGGCACTTGTGCCATATATTGCCTATGTCTGCTTTAGAACCACTAACAGGTTAAGTAAAAGCAGAGCACATGAGAATACAGTATATTGTAGATTTTTCAAAAAGACTTGCACAATGATTTGTGCTCAACATTCTTTGATAACAGTAACACACTGCAGTCTCTGTTTCTGTAAAGAAAAGCTGCAGATCAATTTTCAACATATTGTTTTGGTTGAAAATTCCCAACAGTTCTAATTATTATTATTATTTTAGGTCCAAGAAACTCTGAAGAACAGAAAAATATTATTGTGATTCTCTAGACCAGTGTTTTTCAACCTTTTTTGAGCCAAGGCACAGTGTTTTCATTGAAAAAATCCCGAGGCACACCACAAACCAAAATTGTAAACAAAGATACACTGTATCCGCCTATATTAAATATATAGTCATTCTTATCAAAGTGTCTTGAATAGGAATGAAATGAACACTAAATGTATTTTTTTATCATGTTTTATATTTCTTATTTCAAATTGCACTTAACATGAAATTGAAGGCATGTTAACATGCCTTCAAATAAACCTGAACAGTGCCACAACAATGTGGTCTTAAAATTAAAGAGGATGAAATTGCACTTAACATGCCTTCAAATAAACCTGAACAGTGCCACAACAATGTGTTCTTAAAATTAAAGAGGATGAAATTGCACTTAACATGCCTTCAAATAAACCTGAACAGTGCCACAACAATGTGTTCTTAAAATTAAAGAGGATGAAATTGCACTTAACATGCCTTCAAATACACCTGAACAGTGCCACAACAATGTGTTCTTAAAATTAAAGAGGATGAAATTGCACTTAACATGCCTTCAAATACACCTGAACAGTGCCACAACAATGTGTTCTTAAAATTAAAGAGGATGAAATTGCACTTAACATGCCTTCAAATACACCTGAACAGTGCCACAACAATGTGTTCTTAAAATTAAAGAGGATGAAATTGCACTTAACATGCCTTCAAATACACCTGAACAGTGCTACCTTTCTCTCTACATTTTACTCACTTGAAACCTGTGCCTGTTTGGATGAACACAAAGCTCACGTTCACAGTTTCTGCCTTCTTCTGATTTCCACTTGGGCCTTCATCTGGGTCAGAATTTTGTCCAGGGACCAGACCGGATTTAGTATTTTTTCTTTTGAAAAAGTTTTCCATCGCTGTTTGTTTGAGAAGATCCCCGTTGTTGGTTTGTTTTGCTCACTGTTCATGCGCCGCTACTTCTCTTGTTTTAATGTGCGACGCTATGCTCCATACTGCCACCTATCGCTCGGTAAGGAAATTACACCAGTTAATAAAAAATTCATAATTTACTAATTTTACACGGCACACCAGACGATCTCTCGCGGCACACTGGTGTTCCGCGGCACACTGGTTGAAAAACACTGCTCTAGACGAATCGATTTTAAAACTTGTGGTTCGTTCTCAATGATTTCACTGCAGAAACTGCAAAATTATGTTCAAAGCCTCAACTGTTTGCTTGAAGAATAACAATTTTACGGTTAAACAAAACTCATTCAGGCTGATCCAATCTAATAACAATCACCATAAAAGAGTCAAACAACTTTAAGGTGCAATACGGTCATAGTTTCTTTACACAACTTCAGTGCAGTAAACTTATTTGGATTATTGTCAATAATTACAAGTTTAAATAAACACTTACCGGTAACAAGAAAATGAAGGTGCAATTTTAAAAAGCCAAGTTTAGTACCCAGATTACTGTATTTTGTTTTTGAATCAAGTGTTACTGTTAATTGGACATTGACTTTATTAAAAAATAAATATTTTAAAACTCTTTTTATTTCTGATAATGTTGTGCACGGGAAAACATCCAGGGCCAGACTGTAGGGAAGGCATACTGAGTGAGATTGTTAAATGAGTAATGGCAGCTGCAGTAGAGAGTAAAATAGAGTTGGAGAACCTTTGAATCAGCAGTACCGGTATGTTATTCTAAGATTTATCTCTTCATATATTCTTTTGTTTTGTTGACAGAATAACAGGATGCTGTCTGTCCATCCATCCATCCATCCATCCATTTTCTTCCGCTTATCCGGGGTCGGGTCGCGGGGGTAGCAGCCTAAGTAGGGAGGCCCAGACTTCCCAGGATGCTGTCTGTGCCAGAGTGAATATACTGTGTGGATGTGAAGAAACTCAGATATGAATTGACATAATAAAAAATATAACCTCGGCCACAAATAAACTGACCTTATAATAAAAAACAAAAAGTGTCAACACAGCAGGTCCTCAGGTTGGTTGACTATTTCAGATGTTTGTGCCGTTTACACATGGCAATGTTTCATCACTACAAAGTGGGAGTATGTAAAACATATTGTACTAAAGTAGAGATTTGGTCCTCTTGAAAATGAGAATCACTGATTTTATTTTTAATTTTTTTTATTTAATTTTTTTATTAAATTTATTCATTTTACATACCGGTAAATAAAAAACAACGTTTAAACATACAGTGAGGAATATAAAAGACATCAAATGAAAAGTGGCAGAGAGAAGAAATAATATTATAGTATCTGCCCCTTTTTTCAAAAAACAAAAGAACAAAAGCAAACTCAATCCAAACAATTAACTCAAGCAATGTTTTTCAAGTAATTGAATAAAAAACTTCATTAGTTGACTAGAAACTTACTAATAGAATGGATTTAACTAAAGATTTTCGTATTTTGTTAACAACTTAGATTTTGATCATTTTTTTAAACACGAGCATATTTAACATCGTTTTCCAAATTGTTCCATAAGTCAATTCCCTGTATCGAAACAGTCCGACCCTTCAAACTGGTCCTATACTGAGGTTTTGCAAAAATCTCAGTTCCCTTAAGACTATAACAAGACCTTCTCTTGACAAAAAACATTTGAACGTTTGGAGGCAGTAAGTTGTTTTGAGCTCTATACATGACTAATGAAATATTATAATCCACCAAATCATAAAATTTCAATAACTTAAGTTGGTTAAATAATATATTGGATGGATGACAATAAGGTTTTCCTAAAATAATTCTCACAGCTCTTTTCTGTGAAATAAAAACAGGCTTTGTTATAGTTTTAAATGCCTTCCCCCAAACTTCAACACAATAAATTAAATGTGGAACAAAAATGGTATTATATAACAAATACAAAGCTGTCTCATTCAAAAAATCTTTAACTTTATACAGTACCATTTATTATTTATTATTTTAATCAATTTTTTGCATACATCAAAAATGTAGATGCCTAAAAAATGTATCTAAAACAAAAACGTCAAATTAAATTATTATAATCAAAGGTGGGCGAATGAACGCTAGGGAGCGCTAAAGCGCTATTCCGCTTACAGTGGACCTAAACTTTTTGTCAGCGTTTTTGTGAATTGACTAACTTTTATAATTCATAAGCGGATTTCTGCTATTTTTATTTAAAATGCAGTACCGCTAATAACTAATTATCTATCAGTAAAAACCAATAAACTTATTTACAAGCTCATAATGCTGCTTGTTTTACCTTTTTCCCTACCGTAAACAGCAGAGAGGAGGAGGGTGTGAGGGTGAGGGAGGGTTGGAGGGGGGAGGGAGCAGAGGGGGGGATCTACCATGTAGGTAAATGCCTGGGGATCCCATCAGCATGAGGCCCCGGCCCCGCCGCGCCCCGGCCAGTCACCTAATTCCTAACATTGATCCTGCTTGTTAATCTACATTTAACATAAAAATAATTATAGTTACGATGAAAACAATCATTAAATAAGCAATTTAAAAAACGGTTGATTTCATTATCCCCCTACTAAAAATGGACTATTCCATCTCGACAGCTTCCGGGTTAGAGGTGAACTCAGGGGCTAATTCCGTGGCTAGCTGTTTGTGCTGGGTACTTGGACAAATCCTTAGAAAACCCAGCTGTTTCAAGCCAAATTAACGCGGCCGGAGGATTCTATTTTGTGTTCTGTGTACACCACGCGACGGTGAGTCGTTATTTTCATGTATTTTTATTACTTTTCATTAAATCTGTTGAGTACCTATAGACGCTAACTGTGTCTGCCGGTTGGTTGTGGGTTACTAATGGAAATCCTTAGAAAACCCAGCTGTTTCAAGCCAAATTAACGTGGCCGGAGGATTCTATTTTGTGTTCTGTGTACACCACGCGACGGTGAGTCGTTATTGTCATGTATTTTAATTACTTTTCATTAAATCTGTTGAGTACCTATAGACGCTAACTGTGTCTGCCGGTTGGTTGTGGGTTACTAATGGAAATCCTTAGAAAACCCAGCTGTTTCAAGCCAAATTAACGTGGCCGGAGGATTTTATTGTGCGTTTTGTGTCGACCATTCGACGGCGAGTCGTTAGTTTTATGTATTTGGGTTACTTTCATGTATAAATGCCGTGGCGACACACCCGTGTATTTGAGATTTAAACGTGGTTTTAGGGATTAAAAGATCATTCTATTTTTTGTTAATTTCGTGGCCGAATAGAATATATGTACGTAAAGTATTAAATAAATCCTTTGATTTTTGTAATTTCATCCTTTTAGGATCATTTTTGTTACTTTTCAGTTGGCAGTGTAGTGCAAATATTGATAACGCTGCCGGCTATATATAAATATATATATATATATATATATATATATATATATATATATATATATATATATATATATATATATATATATATATAATAATATAGAAATATATAAATAGCGGATTAGATTAGCTTCCCCTAATTTTCACAAGACATTTGTGCTTTTGAAATTGTGGACCTAAAAAAATTAATAAGCGTTTTAGAAATTGTGGAACTAATTTTTTAATTAGCGGTGCCCAGCTGTTTTACCTTTTATTCTGAATCAGTGTCTAATAATATACTGTAGGTTAGCTTGAGCAAACATGCTACTAAATGTGACAATACGTATAGTCAACATATTAACTACATTTTGCCAATAAAAGTTATTCCTTCATGTGTCCTTGAAGTGACAATTTTAAACAACATGCTTGTGGTGATGGAAGGGAGTTACTCGCAAAGTTTCCTTAAAAAGTTACTTTTTTCTGTTTGGATAAGCAGGTGTTTTAAGCCGCCATTGGTGAAACAGCAAAGCTGGTGAATTGGCAGCATTTTCCATAAATGACTGCATTCTGCAGACAAAAGGCTTAAGAACTTCATTCATTTAAAAACTAATGGCTTTACTTCTCTTAACCTGAAGCTACAAAGGACAAAGAAATATAGATATATTTATATAAGTAAATGAGATAGGAAAACACTGTCACATTTTTGTAGTTACAACAACAACAAAAAACTAAAGGATTATATAATTGGGTGTCCTTTGTTTTGTTTTGTTTTCTATTAAAGTTTTTGCTAGAGAATAAGGATTATATGAGACAAAAAAAAATCCAAGGTAATTTGGTGACATTTAAAATTGTACAAAATCAGATTTGAATACAAAGCTTTTTTATGTCTAAAATTTGACCTTTTTCTCCCATACAAACTATAATCCAACTATAACTGTTATAAAATGTATTTTATAAATATAAAGAATGCTAATAATAATAATAATAATAATGAATTCAATTTATAACGCACTTTTCATTAATGAAAATCTCAAAGTGCTACAAGGTGCAACAGAATTAAATGTCAATAAAACAAGTAATAAAACAAGTAAAATCAATAACAATATCAACTAAGATCAAAATTGTAATATTGCTCTTGCAATATTATTACTTTGAAGAACACTATTCTTTTTGGGTGCACTTTATGCAGATACCATATTTTCCGGCCTTTAAGTCGCTCCGTCCCATAAGTCGCATTAGTCCAAGTATGTCCAATAAAGTGGAGAAATCCATAAACGTGTCGCACCTCCGTATACGTTGCATCTATTAGGCATCACCGCTGACGCGTCGCGTATGTTACGCATCACCGCAAATGGCCACAGGAGCATGCAAGGTAGGACTTTAACAAGATTAAAACTTAAAAACAATTATTTGTTTACTGAAAATTATAGCAACGATGTGTCTGAACTGAACTTTTCCTTTGCACGTAATGGTCAAATAAGCTGAATTTTAAAAAATAGTTTCGCTATTTCGCGTGCTGCGTGAGCGGATACGCTTCATTTCTTTAAAATTTAACAATATAAACAACTAAAAATATATATTTGTTGGCTGACATTATAGTTAAAGTGTTTCTGAGCTTAACTTTTCCTTAATAAATTCACGTAATCGTCAAATCAGCTGGATTTAAATTGTTTCACTTTGAAGGTCTTCTAAACGGTCGCGCGCGCTGCAAAAATAAATTATAAATAAATCCAATTTTCTCTCAAACATCTCCTAAAGATAACTTGTGTAAATGTCCATCCAGTGATTACCTTCTGTAAGTTTCATCAAAATCTGTTGTGTGGTTCATGAGCTATTTTGCTAACAAACACTAGTTCAGACCTACCTCCTGAGAGCAGGAGGCCGTGCTGCGACAGAGTGAGTCCGAGCAGAGAAGGCTTCTATCCGACACATGAGCTAGGAACGGTCGGTGGACCCTAGCGGCCGAAAGTGGTACTGCGCCCCTAGCGGCCGGTACTGCTCCATTTTTTTTGTCAGAATGAATGGAAAAGGTCATATCTCAGCCAAAAATTGGTCGAAAAATATGGGAAAAATCCCTAAATATGTCGCTTTGCCCTATAAATTGCAGGACATGAAAATTATTTTTAAAAACTGTGACTTGTAGGCCGGAAAATACGGTAGTAATGGAAATTATAATATCCAACATAGAAAAACGGCCTCATGTCAATTAAATAATGTGCAGATGAACCTCATTTCCCTTACATCCCAAGTTTTCCTGTCCACATGACTATTAAAAATCTGTTGGGGCATACAGTCAGACAAAAATGTTAACAAATGACTGCAAAGTTTGCATAAATGTGAATGCAAATGTAGTCATAATGCCATGTATTACAATCTAATTTCCCTGTACTGCAAGTTTGTGAAGGTTAATAGCGTTATAATGTTTGTGATGGATATGATCAGTTCCACTATGTGGTTTGTTAGGAGGTTAAAGTTAATCATGCTTTTAAATGTTTATTGTATTTTTTGTGTACGGTATTATGAATCTAGTAAACTTTTCTGTTCAAGGGCAAAAAAGAGGTAAATATTAGATAGCTTGATTTGATACAGTACAACATGTTTTAGTACACTATGTTACGAGTATCAGTCTGTTTGACAAAGTTTTAAAATAAATAATAAAATTTAGTGGAAGTTATTAGAATCCACAGGTGCTGTATTGCAGGTACAGTATTATTTTTTTCATTATTATTACAAGTGTTTCTTCTGCAACAAATGAATCAATAGTACACAATGATTATCACAATGTTTAAAGCAACTTTATTAGCCTATAACCTTTAAATGTGTTTAAATACCTTTAAAAATATGTCCACTTCTGAGGATATTGTTGATATATTCAGCTGAAGCTTAGAAAACATGCAGTGATTGTGAAATGTAGCTCTCAATTTCAGTGCTTGTTTTGTAAAGCTGGTATTGTGCTCATCTGCATGGCACATAATGGGAATGTTATTATGAGCTCTGGAAGCCCACTCCTTGATTTTGCACTGAGCTATATGAATGCAAAAACAGCCACAAATCAACACAAAAAAGGGGTTGCATACACAAATGAGAAACGCTTTCAAGCACAACCACAGTGGCATGCCAAGGGTGCACAGTGCCTCCAAGTGGTCTGAACAAGCCACTACAGATTGGTAATTTGTGTAGTAGTAGTAATTTGTGTGACAGGGAATGTGCATCTAATCCTCTCACGCACACAAGAAGGACATAAGACAAGTTTCAGAGTTATAAATGCTATTACCATTGTTTTATTCATCAAGCCTCTTGTTCCAAAATAAGACTGAATGCTTTTTTTTGTCTTTCTCCGTGGCATTTAGTCAGAGCATGGAATGTGCAAGGGACATTGTATTCATGAAACCCTAACATGAATTGTGGTGGCATACACTGTTGCATCAATTGATGCCCGTGCCATATTATATTGTACAAATTCTCAAAACCTTCAGATCAATTTGGACAGAAACACTGCTTTGAGTCAGAATTATTGTTGTGTCTCTTCAGCTCATTACAAACAACAATTTACCCATTGAACAAGGGAATGATGAGGAGAGTGGTACAAACAGATGGAGAGGAAATGGCAGTAAAAAAGGGTGGGGATAGAGGGAGCTCAGTGCATCCAATTACCGTAAGTGGATTCATTTCCTCTAATCAAATAGCTCAGTTAAATATCTCACAAGCAGATTCCCCATGGAGCTGATCTTCACACATCAGCAATCAGCTTCTACATTTCCCTTTCTCCATCTTTCTGTTTTGGCCATTTTCCATTTTACTCTATTTTCCCATCCAGCTTCCACTTACTCATCAGTCTTTTCCTAACCAATAGCTGCATTGCTGCTGCTTTCTTCACAGACCAGGGATTTGTTGATGTTATTGCATGAAAGTACTTTTCTGATCATTTCATGGGTGTTGAATTACATAGCATCACCCAAGGGTGGAAACGATAGTTGCCACAGATTCAGGAACAGCTTGTGGTCATATTCATAGGTGAATGGGATTAGCCCAGCTATGACGATACAGTATTTAGGTACTATAATGATAACTAGATTTGTATCTTTGCATCCAAGCTACTACATAAATTTGAGTTGCAAATTTACTTAATATCAAAGTAATAGGCTAGAATTACAATGATATCTAGTCTTGGTTTCTCTACTTAAAATAGTCAGTCTTTCAGGGTGTCACAAATAACATGAGCTTCTTGTAATACTACTGAGTACTGCTAAGTATCTAATAACAGCTTGACTTTCTGTAAATATGTCCACAATATTTTTGACTAAACAAACAAATGTACTTTCAAGAGGACATCAGGTTGGCAAAATACAACAGTTAAAATCTGAAATATGCTCAAACACACGCCACTACTTCTTACGTACTGAATTTCGGTTAATCTGATACACAACTTAAACATGTGGTTGTACTAATCACAGAAAATATAGACAGTACATTGTTCCCTTCCTGCTTTAGTAGTTGTCTATTGTTGTAATTATACATTTCTTTTCTTGCACCTTGTGTCAACAGCATATAATGAAAGTAGTTATCAGGTAAAGCTTACTATTTAATTTCTAATCCAGCTCACTTTAAGCTCCTTTTGCATTCCTGAGATCGAATGCCTTGGTACAGGAATACAGAGAAACCAAAGAAAGGCCAGTCATGTAATTATGAAATGGTTGGTGGGCAGGTTGGGTTTACCCTCAGGGAGAGAAAGGCCTTAAATCAAAACAACAATGCAAACTTGCTGCTGAAAAATTATGGCAATTTGTTTTCATTCACAGCATTTATTCTGCCCTAATGGTTTGGATTTTTTTTAATAAATAATTTTAAAAAGGCTTAATGAACACAGAAATTATTAATTTGCCATGAAGAAAAGGTTTGATATTCAAAATATAAATGGGCTTGTTACTATTTTGACTTATACAGTTTACTTGCACTATTTTACACTATGAAGTGTTGAGCATATTTCTTACCCTGATGCATGCTCAATAATCCAGGTAGAAAAATCTAAAAAAGCTAAGTCTGGTCCTCTGGACATTCAAAAAACAAAACAAAACAAAGCAAAAAAATTGTAGAAACGTTTCGTCTTTCGTCCGAAAGACTTCCTCAGTCTGAGGTGCTGTGTTCAGCTCAGTCTTATAAATAGCACCCTCTCACAGTGTTACACAACCAGTTGGCTGATGACAGCCGAAACCAGCTGCTCACATGATCAAGGAGGACCATCATCAATCCATCTTTAGGCTGATGGACCAGACTTAGCTTTTTTAGATTTCTTAGTTTAGTGTATTTCTTAGTTTATATCTTAGATCCTTAGTATTGTTTCTTTTACAATTTATATTTTTGCTATTGTTTGATGTAACTGGGACCCTGTGTACACAATTCCGTTCCATCACATGTGATGTGAATGACAATAAAGAACCTTGAACTTGAATTTACTTGTTTTCCACTTGGAAAAACCTACTACAAGGCATGGAAATGCAAGGTTCATTATACCTACTGTATTTAATTACTTAAAAGAGCAGATTGTTGTGAATTCAGTGAGTATACACCATGCTAGAATAACATTTATGTTTAAATCTGAAGGGCATAGGTTATATTATCCCATAATGTTGGTCCAAGGTTTGCAGTAAACAAATTCAAAGGTCTGTTAAGCTTCTTTTTATACATTACTCTTTGTTTAATGAACAACAGGGAATAAAATAGTTTCACAACCTTTACACATTTTTCAATGTTTTGTTCTGAAACAGCTTCACTTCTTGAAATAGAACTCAGTTCACCACACTACATTCTTCTTTCAATAAAATAAATAAATAAATAAAATGCAATAGCCTTTTGCGATTTTTCAAACTGTTGAATACGTATTACTATACATCCCACACTGTTCTGCCTTCGACACCATCTGTCATTCTATCCTCCTCAACAGACTAACCTCCATTGGCATCTCAGGTACCCCGTTAAGGCCGAGATACACTCGAGCGTCCTCACGATACGCCTATACGCAGCGTACGTACGTCAAGGCAAAAGCGTAGCCCCGCGTAGCCCCTCAGGGCACATACGCGCAAAGCTTTTTTTTTACGTCCGCGTGCGCGATACGCGGTGTCTGACCATAAACTTCCCCGGCGCCGGACTGTTTTGTATGTTACACAAATGAAATAAATTCCCCTTCTTTATCGCTGATCGGGCCTTTTCTTTTGTTTTTTTGCCTAAAGTCAAGTAATCACTTCTTCCTCCGTTCACTCCATGAATGAAATGAATGAATTCAGGTCCTACCTGGGTGCGCGATGTTTTAAATATCCCTGGTGGGCTGTGTGCTGCAGGAAAAGCACTCCCTGTTATTATTTTTATTTCTGAGAGAACTTTTTATAACATATATAGTAGAAACACCGCATGAACACCGCCGCGGTCTTCAGCGAGCTACATGAGCTGGCTGTCAATCATTTCAGTAGGCGTGTCAGCAAGTGACCAATCAGCGAGCTCAGTTGAGTCCCCTCCGTGCGCAGCTGCTCATATTACAACAAGGAGAACGCGAGCGTTTGAAAGCTGAAGTATAGCAGCAAAACACATGCGCACAAAATGCGCGCGTAGAGTGGCGTACCTGAGGACGCTTAGGTGTATTTCAGGCTTTAGACTGGTTCAACTCCTGTCTCTCTGACCGCACTCAATTCATTCAGCTTAAATCCTTCCGTTCCCAGTCTTCCCCTGTCTCCACGGGTGTCCCCCAAGGCTCTGTCCTCGGACCCCTCCTCTTCATCATTTACCTCCTTCCTCTAGGTCACATCTTCCGCAAATACGGCGTCCATTTCCACTGTTATGCTGATGACACACAGCTCTACTTGTCATCAAAACCTAACTCCACCCACCCACCCTCCATCCTCACCGACTGTCTCATTGAGCTAAATCACTGGTTTTCTAACAATTTCCTTCAACTAAACAGTAACAAAACAGAAATCATTCTTGTTGGTACCAAAAACTCTATTTCAAAATCAGAACATCTTCTCGTCCCCCTTAACAACTCTCTGCTATCCCCCTCCCCTCAGGTCAAGAGTCTCGGTGTCATCCTCGACACCACTCTCTCCTTCACTTCACACATCAACAATATTACTCGGTCTGCCTATTTCCACCTCCGTAATATTAACCGTCTCCGTCCTTCTCTCACACCCCGCTCCACAGCCATCCTGGTGCACAGTCTTGTGACTTCCCGTATTGATTACTGCAACTCCCTTCTCTACGGCCTCCCCAACAAATCTCTCCACAAGTTACAGATGGTCCAGAACTCAGCTGC
>JBBPBX010013826.1:0-32759 GCA_038048925.1 Garcialebias charrua
GAAAAGTTGCAGCTGTTCTATGCCAGTTCAAAAACATTTTTGTCTTTAACAAACAAAGTTCCTGCTTTAGCTATGTTTGTTTACAAAAGAAATGGCCTTAGTGAAAATGTTCTATACTTTATTGTTTGCCTGAGAAATGTGCTTTGATTATTTACAGTAAATTGAACTGAATGCCTTCTTTTGATAACACAATAAAACATAAATTGGTTAACGTAATATACAATAAAACATCAATTGGTTAAAGTAATACGGAGTAGTTTTTTGAAAAGAGTACTGTACTTTGTACTTTCACTTAAGTATCTTAATAATGTATAATACCTTTTACTTGTATTTGAGTACAATTTAAGCAGTGTAACAGTACAGTACTTGAGTACACATTTTTAGTACTCTTTCCACCTCTGGATAGCACTTATCTTACTTTAATAAAGACTTTGGGTATTAGTTTTAGGTGTTTACAGTCTTCCATATTATGGTCTACTCTGCGCTGGACTCTCCAGAAATGAAATGAATAGACGAGAAAATGCTGACTGTGATTCTTCTTCTGTTTGTTATCATCCCACTGACTCCCGCAGTGTGTGGAAAACAAACTTTTAACAAGTTTAGAACAGTGGAACATGTCTTGACTCACTTCCTGGTTTCACAGGAGAACTAAACCCATTTAACAATAGCAGGCGTCTAGATTCAACATAAATAACTGAATCCCTCATTTTTACAAGTGCGATTGCTTTTTTAATTTTTTTTTTACATTTGGGGACTATAATAGTTTGGACTAGATGAGTTGGGTCAATTTCTTCTCTACACTACTGGGTGTGCCATTTCCCTGCCACCAGAGTAGTCTACACACTGCAGCTTTAGTGATTCAATTTTTGTTGAGATCAGCAGCCAGCTGGTGTAATAATAAAAAAATATATACTACCTGTGGGCTCTCGGTGGTTCTGTGATTATGTTCTCAGCCTGTAATGTTGCTCAGCAGCAACTGATGTGAACTAACAGTCAGGAAAGCACAGCTTCTGGACTGAGAACTAATTTAAGTTTAATACCAACTACTGTATAGCTGTTTTATCTAATAAAACAAATCCTAATACGCAATTGTATTTATTTTCTCTCCAATTAAACACCAAGAGGCAGACACAGTAACACTTTTAGAAATATTACATTACAACTAAAAAAATTAAAAGCTTTAAACCTCTAGTAGAAACTTTCCAGTAATGAAGGAAAAACAGTTCATTGCACAATTAGATGGCATTCTTTTCATTCCTATTGTTACAGAATCATATTAGGAAACTCCTTTTTGATTTAATAGTTTTGAGGATCATGCTAAATGTCAGGTTCACTGTGATCCTCGCCCAACAGATGCTTACAACTGATGCAACAGATACTATTCAGAGGCACATTTCATTCTTCTGCTCTGAAATCACAGGAGTTCCTTGTTGACTGTTTTTATCTTTAGCTGCAGGTGGATGGTGCGTCAGCACCTGCAAGATTCTTCTGCCAGTCACGTCGGTTCTAGTCTGAAATCCTTCACTTTCCTGCATTAAAATCCTCACTTCAGGTACCTGTGCTGTCCCATCTAGATTATCCATCTGTGCCAAGCTCCTCTGTGAGATGAGAGATCCTTGATGAGCGAGTGATGAGCTTAGACCTCAATCCTACACACACACACACACACACACAGGATTATAGAACAAGTGTTGCCAGTCTGAGGTGAAGCTGTTGAGCACCCTGACATTAAGAACATGAGCTTTGTGCTTCATTTGGGGAAATAATTATTCAGGAAAGACGTATTTCGAATGCACAAAACAGCAAGGAACCAGACACTATGTTTGTCTTTTTGCACATTCAGAAAACCGTGCAGAAAATGCTCCTTTGAAGAGTGAAATGATCTGCCTTGAAATTGACATGAGGGCTCGATTAGTAGATTTCTTCTTTATTTAAATCATCAGAGATGGAACGTTGGCCATGAGATCAAGTTGAGGTTACAAGTGCATGTTTCAGCTTCTGAATATGTGGCTCAAAAACCTTCCACTTTAATTATCAGAGGCCCTGCTGCCTCAGGCAGTAATGTCACTCTGTCTGAGGTGTTGGGATGGTAGAACCCAGCAGGCTGCAGAACCACACCGAGCCGCCCGTTCTGACGCCCAAGTGTGGTCAAGCTGTGAATGCTCAGACTTGTCTGTGAGAATTAACTTCAAGGTCAGTGACACTAATTGGGAGACAACAAACCGAGAACCTCTCAGGATTGTAAGGCTGTAATATAATTTTTTTTAACTGCCTTACCTTGTTAATACAAGATATTTAATTTGAAACAAAGTAAATAAAAGCAAAGCATATTTGTTCTTGCAGAGATTTTCTGGACCAGCCTGCTGTAATGAAATAAAAAAAGGTCTCTGTGCTAACGCCTCTGGAAAGTCAGTTAAAAGAAAAGTCTTCCTCTCAGCATTCGTTAAATTCCTGAAATGATTGTTATCTGTTATACAGATAGTCCTCGACTTACGACGGAGTTCCGTTCCTACGCTTCGTCGTAACTCGAATTTCAAAGTAAGTCGGAAATTACGTACGTACATACTAAAAAATAAAAATAAATTTAAATAAATAAATAAATGTACAGTACTATACAGTTACCAAGCACTTAGCCTATCCTAACACAGTTTTTAAAGACGAAAGAGCAAGTTGAATCGTCTCCCTCCTACCTAGCAGGCTCCATTCACATAAAGGGAGCTAGCTGGCTAACAACAGTAGCTTGCTGTACGGTGGCCTACCTCCGTCCGTCCATCCATTGTTTACGACGTAAAACCACCGTCAGCTCGGTCCATCTGCCGTATTCTGTTGTAAAACCGCCATCAAACTCTGTTTAAAGAAGAAGGAGCAAGTTGAATCGTCTCCCTCCTACCTAGCAGGCTCCATTCACATAAAGGGAGCTAGCTGGCTAACTGCAGTAGCTTGCTGTACGGTGGCCTACGACGTAAAACCACCGTCAGCTCAGTCCATCTGCCGTCCATCTGCCGTATTCCGTTGTAAAACCGCCGTCAACCTCTGTCCAGAGCGTTTAATCTCCACCTGTACTGTCCATTGCTTTGCTGATTCTGCCGTGAAGCTCCAGAGCGGGTCGTTCTGTGTTTTTCCGCTGTCAAGCTGCTTCTGCGCCGTCAAAACCGGAAGGAAGTCGGAACTCGGCTTTCAAAATAAAAAAATTCGAAATAATTTTTTTAATGAGATGCGTGACGTAACCCCGAAACGTCGTAAGTCGAGGACTACCTGTAGTTGGTGGACATCTTTGGCCAGGTGCTGTGTAACTGATAAGGCTTTTTCTCAGTTATTTTTCACATAATTTAGTTTCTATGTGATAACCAGAAACACATCACTCATACACTGATTACGTCCCCCCCACCCTCAATCACTGGTTGAGCAAGTAGGCTTGTACATTCATCACTATCACCAAATGACAAACATTAAACAGCCAAAGATTCACACAAATACTGAGCCACCTGATTAGTGTCCCAAAAATATACACATATTTTTCTAGTTTAAATTTATTTTATTGGTGTTATAACAAAAAACAAAAAAATACTTTAAAATACTGTACCAAGGTTCATGCTCAATAATCCAGGTATAAAATCCATCATTCAGTCAGACCATCTGGTATTTTTTGCTGAGATGTTTTGTCCTTCATCCAAATATTTTAAAGTACAGTAGTCCCTCTTATCGTGGGGGTTCTGTATCCAGGTCACACTGAGTCCAGATCATCTGCAGCCCAGTTACTCAACAGTGAAGATACAACTTGAAGGATGAGTTCAGCTTCAGAAATATTTGATACTTTCCTCCTGCCAGTCCTGTGAGCTGGGGCCTCATGTATCAACCGTGCGCACGCACAAAAACATTGCGCACGTCACTTTCCACGCAAAGTGACGTATGTATCAAATCTGATATGAACGGGAATATCTGCGCATCCACGTACAAATCCACGGCTGCTCCCCTGCTTGCGTACGCACGTTTCTGTGGTTATATTTCCTTTGGCGACACTTACAGGTGCCGCTGTGAAACTGAAGCCCCACAATCTGTGGTTGACTTTAAGAGCGGCTTGAAGACCTTTCTTTTCAACCGAGCATACTCTTCCTCCTCATGATTCTACTTTTGATCTTAGTTGATACTGTTGTTGATTTTAACTGTTTTATTATTTGTTCTATCGACATTTAATTCTGTTGCACTTTATAGCACTTTGAGATTTTCAGTAATGAAAGGTGCGTTATAAATTGAATTCATTATTATTATTATTATTATTATTATTATTATTATTATTATTACTATTAACTGTTCATGATGTGAAAATGATTAATATTCCCACCAAACACACGATTAACAAGTACATCCACATGGACGCGCAAAGTTGTGCAAAAAATAAATGTAACAGGAACGGATACATTCAGCCTTACTGGAGGATATAAATAGTGTAACACGCAGAGCATTTATTTATAAACAGATATAATTCTCTGATCTAGGATATGGCTTATCAGCCGTTTTCAGAAATAATCATTTTTCAGTTTGGCACTGCTGCGCACTGGCGCAACACAGGGGCCGCGCATCACGCGTGCACGTGCAGAAACTGGGGTTCCACAGGAGCTTAGAGGGAGCTGGCAGGTCGATCAGGGCTGTGCCAGTCCAGTCCACACAAAGCCGATTCATGTCCAATGGAATGGTCTCATCCATATGATCCCAAAGGCTGAGTTATGGTCGCGCTTTGAGCGCGCGTGCACCCTCGCCGGTGTTACACGGCAGTGGAGGTGTGTCATTATCTGTGTTTATTGTAGATGTCTCCAAAATGACACGTGAAAGTACACCATTTATAACTTGTATGGGAGTAAAAGCTTCACAGACAAACAGATTGCGCACAAGGCTGCAGCGCGCGCTTTGGAGACTCCAACATCACGTCATGTCATGAAAAGTCTCCACTGAGACGCAGAGACTCGTTTCTTCATATCATCTGTTAAATAAACGAAGATCTATGTTCTAGCAAACATCCAAGTAAGTTCCTCTGTGTTTACAGTAATTATGGTAATTAACTCGTGCGCAAAGTTAATATTTTCACTCAGAATGAATGAATGAGCCGGTGGCGCACCTGACAGCAGCTGCGCGCACTGCACGAATGCCGGCACACAATCACTCGTTCTTTGCGTGATGAACACAGTTTATTACTATTCTTACTTAGGATGTTTGTCCTCACTCATATTATATTAAATCCATTATTTTCCTGAATCTAGAAATGATTTCTGATCGCGCAGGGATCAAACAAACATGTCCTTCACACATGCAGGAAGTAATTTGCATCTGTTTAACATATGTAAATGAAGGCGTGTCAGGGGAGGTGTCTCACGTGCGCTCAGTTCCACGTTCATTGTGATGTACAAAAGGAATGTGCGTGGATTCAGGTGTACGCACAGTTTGATAAATCTGGATTCTTTTGTGCGTAGACACTTTTCTGGATTTGACCGTACGTCATTTTTCAGTAAGAAATCCACGCAAGTCTTTGTACATGAGGCCCCAGATCCTTACAGAACTTCTGACTTTGGTTGCAAAACTTCCCTCCATTTACACAGCAAGCAGCGTTTGGAAGCAGTGTTGACTTCTTGGAAGTGAACTGATGGCTTCTGGGTAACGTAGTTCTTTAGACTGGCAAAAACAGTGAAGGCTTAAAGTGAAACTAAACCCAAATTTAACGTTTTTTATCTGATAAACTCCCTAGAATGTGTTTAAAATGTTTCATAGCACTATTTCTGCGTTAATTTTCATGTATTTGTGCGTATTTGTGTAAATCGGCAGTGTTAAGATTAGTCACGTGATTTATTGTGCGCTCTTCACGTACGTCATCAACGGGGGACTATTTAAGACTTTGTGTTGACGCAGCTGTGTGGATTGGAATGGATGGAAGTCTGTATGTATCTGATGACTTTCCTGCGAGAAATAAACCTCCTAAACTAAATGCTGAATCCTGAACCATTCTTTGTCCGACCTAACCTGCCCTAAGATGGCGAACCGAACAGGTTATGGGCCCAGGGGGGACAAGGAAGGTCGCTGGCAAAGATTATGCTTCGACGGAAAAGAACGAAGACGAGGAGGTAACACCGAGCTCATCTGTTACAGCTGTGGACTGGGGGGGCACAAAGCAAGGCAGTGTCCGAAGAATGAAACACAGCGACAGTGGTGCCGTAAGAGTCCACGTCATGCAGAGAGTGGCTGTTGGCGAAAGTAGATGAAGAATGTGAACCAAGCGACCGATGAAGTGGAGGATGATCACTCGTTCGCATTCAGGACGGACGACGCTCAGCTCAGCGGACGGAAACAGAGAGGCCTGATGGTGGACACCGGAGCGACCTCACACATCATCACTGATGTTAACAGGTTCAAACGCTGGGATGACACGTTTGAACCAGAACAACACTTCATCGAGCTCGCTGACGGGACGAGGACGAATGGTGTGGCGGTGAAGAGAGGTGACGCGGAGGTCTGGCTGCGGGACACACAAGGACGAAGGAGGAAGGTGGAGATCAAACGGGCGTTGTACGTCCCAACGTACCCACAAGACATCTTTTCTGTGAAGGCGGCGACGTCCAGGGGAGCCTCAGTCAACTTCAACCAAGAATGCAGTCAACTCATCGCCAAGGACGGTACAAGGTTTGACATTAGTGTCTATGATAGACTTTATTATCTAGACATATTTGACAATGGCAATAAAAATGATGAAAATTATGAGGATGAACAAAGTAATGTGATTTCAGGTTGTTATGACATTCAGGAGTGGCACAAAATTTTAGGCCACTGTAATTTTCAAGACCTGCTAAAATTAGAAAACGTGGTAAAAGGCATGAAAATTAAAGGGAAGGGTGATAAAACAAACCTAGACTGTGAAACTTGCATCTTGGGTAAATTCTGTCAATACAGAAACAGACAAGCTGATGCAAAAGCAGAAAACGCTCTTGAATTAGTACATACTGATTTAGCTGGTCCAATTGAGCCTGCTGCAAAAGGCGGTTTCAGGTACACAATAGCATTTACAGATGACTATTCTGGTACAATATTTGTTTATTTTCTTAAAGCTAAGAGTGACACAGCTAGAGCTACCGAAAAGTTTATTGCAGATATCGCCCCATATGGTAAAATAAAATGCATTAGATCTGATAATGGTACAGAGTTCACATCAAAAGACTTTCAGTCTTTAATGAGTAAAAATTCTATCAGACATGAAACATCTGCACCTTATTCACCGCATCAGAATGGCACAGCTGAAAGAAGCTGGAGAACATTGTTTGAAATGGCAAGATGTATGTTGATAGAAAGTAATCTACCTAAAGAGTTGTGGGCTTATGCTGTAATGGCTTCTGCAGTAATTAGAAACAGGTGTTTCAACAACCGATTGAAACAGACTCCATATTACCTGCTGACAGGAAAGGTGCCTGACCTTTCTAAAATGAAAGAATTTGGGTGTGTGTGCTATACATATAGACAAATTAAGAAAAAGCTGGATCCGAGGTGTGATAAAGGTATCTTTGTGGGTTATGATAAATACAGCCCTGCATATTTAGTCTATTACCCAAACACAGGAAAAATCTGCAAACATCGACTGGTTAAATTTGTAGCTCAAACTATGAATGAATGGCAAACTCATAATATGAATGAATGGCAAACTCATAATATGAATGAATGGCAGACTCAGACTATGAATGAAAGGCAAACTCAGGATGATCCTGACATGTTTGATGATGTTTTTAGATATAGAAGAACTATCCCTGTTAAGCCAGAATTAAGAGCAGAACACCAGGTGTCACAGGGAGCACATGGGAGTTCTACTGAGCCTGCAGTGAGTGTAGAGAGCACAAGTGTTAGACAGGAAACACAAGAGGTCTCATCTGAACCTATTTCAGAAGAAGAAAGCACAAGTGATGAACAAAATGCAAATGAACCTGGTCTACGACGTTCTGAAAGAGAAAGAAAAGCACCAGCATATCTAAAAGATTATGAATGTATGGCTGGGAGTGCTGATGATGAAGAGATAAATGTTGACTATTGCTATCGTTCAGTGTTTAGTACACCACAAAGTTACAGAGAAGCAATAAATTCACCTAAAGCTGAAAAATGGATAGAAGCAATGAAAGAAGAGATGGAATCCCTAACGGAGAACAAAACATTTACACTGACCAGACTGCCAGAGAATAAAAATGCAGTGGGGGGTAGATGGGTCTTCACGATTAAGAATAACATAGATGGAACTGAAACCTATAAGGCCAGATATGTAGCGAAAGGTTACAGTCAAGTAGCTGGTATAGATTATAAAGAAACATTCGCACCAACAGCAAGTATGACGTCTGTACGCAGCTTAATGCAAATGGCAGCTCAGTACGATCTAAAGTTACATCAAATGGATGTTAAGACGGCCTATTTACATGCTCCTATTGACTGTGAGGTATACGTGGAGCAGCCTGAGGGTTTTGAAGTCAACACAGATGAAAAACTAGTGTGTAAATTAAACAAATCATTGTATGGTTTAAAACAATCAGGACGCAACTGGTATAAAATGCTCCATGACTATTTGGATGAAAATGGTTTCATACAGAATCCTGCTGATCACTGTGTTTATACAAGACAAAACTTAAATGAAAGAATAATTGTTATTTTTTGGGTTGATGACCTCATCATAGCAGCAAATGATGATCTTTTGATAAACAGAGTAAAAGAAATGCTGAAAACAAGGTTCAAAATGAAAGATATGGGGACACTTAAATATTTCTTGGGCATTGACTTTACACAGAAAGATGGTGAAGTAAAAATGAACCAAAAGATGTACATACAGAAAATTCTTGAAAGATTTGGTATGTCTGAATGTAGCACGAGGTGCACCCCATGTGAACAGAAGTTAAACTTTGAGTGTGAAAGTAAACTTGTTGATCCGAGACATTATCGTGAGCTTGTGGGTAGTTTGATTTATGTTATGACGTGTACAAGACCTGATCTTAGTTGGATTGTGAGCAGACTTTCACAGTGTTTAGCTCAACCAAGAGAATGTAACCTGATCGCAGCTAAACATGTGCTGAGGTATCTGAGAGGGACCATGGATAACAGCTTATGCTATAAGAGATGTGAAGAGAAACTTCAACTTGTAGCATACAGTATAGTGATGCAGACTGGGCAGGAGAACAAAGTGACAGGAGAAGCACTACAGGGTACTGTATTGTTTCAGCCTTAACAAAAATGGACCTGTTATTTCATTGAAGTCAAAGAAGCAACAAACAGTGGCTTTATCAACATGTGAGGCAGAATATATGGCCCTGGCAGCAACCACACAGAAAGTCTTTACCTTATACAGCTCTTAAGTGCAATGGACAAAGATTGTGTATGCATGCCAGTGACAATATTTGGGGATAATCAAGGAGCAATAGCTTTATCAAAGAACCCTGTACACCGTCAAAGGTGCAAACACATCGACATAAAATATCATTTTGTCAGGTCTGAATTAGACGCTGGCAAAATAACAATTGTTTATTGTTCAACCATAGACATGGTTGCAGACATTTTTACCAAACCATCTACAAGAGTGAAGCTCCAGAAATTTGTACATTTCATATTTGGGGATATGAAATAATGTCATTGTACAGTGTTGTATGTATTTATTTATTTATGTATTTGTTTATACTGTGAAAAAAAAAGGAAAAAAAAAAGGGATGTGTGAAACAATGACTGTGTATAATGTAAATATGTGATTTCTATTCTATTGATTTTGTACAGTGAGAGAGCGAGTGGGGGTGTTAAGATTAGTCACGTGATTTATTGTGCGCTCTTCACGTACGTCATCAACGGGGGACTATTTAAGACTTTGTGTTGACGCAGCTGTGTGGATTGGAATGGATGGAAGTCTGTATGTATCTGATGACTTTCCTGCGAGAAATAAACCTCCTAAACTAAATGCTGAATCCTGAACCATTCTTTGTCCGACCTAACCTGCCCTAAGATGGCGAATCGAACAGGCAGTATTTGGTCTAAAAACGTGTTTACCGTAGTCCTATGGGTTGAACTGGTGAATTGCACGTTAATTTTACTATTAGTTCAAATGCTCAGTTGTGACATGGCTGCTCAGTTGTGACGTCACATCGTCTCCTGCCTGAGTATAAAAGAGGTTCAGCCATAGCCACTCCCCTTGCAGAGATCGTCTCTGTCTTCCTCCTTTCTGTCTGAGCGCACACACACACACACACGCGTTGCGACAGTCTGTAACATACAAGCACCACTGATCGATATACTTTTCAGATTAGCAACTTATTTATTTTAAGAATACTTTTCACTTCATCAAAATCTAATCAAAACTCCAGCGTTCTAAAAGTAGGTGGTTGTATTTGTTTCTTATACTATGAAGGACTACTCTTGAGTAATTGCCAGGTTGGTTCGAGAGGTAACAAACTGGATTGGCACCCAATGGACCGGGGTTCGAATCCCGGTCACGGCATTTTTTTTAAGCCTTTTGTTTCGGATAGATCGGGTGAGAATAGATAAATACATCTACATAATAATACTTTGTGTTGCTTGTTTTAAGTGGTTTATTACTAATGTAATTTTAACATTCAGAAACAATGACAGTCTCTCGTCCTGGCCGCACCTCCTCGCTCACCCACCACCTGCCTCCCCCTCCTTTCGGCGGTGTCTGTTGACACGCCCATTTTTCTGCATTTTTCAAATCCTGGGCTGGGGCGGGGCTATCTCTGGACGTGGGGTAAGTTACACTTTAATGAAAGAAAACTCCAAAAGGGTGGTACTTTTTTATTTAATTATTTAGTTATTTGTTTATTTTTTTGAAAGTATTTCATACAGTACTGTACGTCCACAAACCGCGATAGAGTGAGTCTGTGAAAGTCGAACTGTGAAGTAATGAGGGACTACTGTATTTATTTACTCTGAATTGCCATTTTTGGATTCCATTTCCACTCTTTGTGCTTCCAGTTGTCATTTGATAATTGTTAGCATGTTTACTTAGTATATTTACCCAGTTAAATAAAAAATATTAATATGAATAAAATCCTACCTTGTGTTACAACATGCATTAAAATATTCACATCCAAACATTTACTCCTGACCAAGCTGCTGCTGAGTCTCTATAGCGGAGGGAAAGGCAGATTGTAAAGTGTTCTGGATAAACAAAACCACACGACCTGCTGCAACACATCCTTTGAAAGTGGTGTTGGGTGACACAAAAGACAAATACAGATTTTATGCTTATCTGCACAAACGCAATTTCCCTTTTTGTTTTGTTACCTGCTGCATGATTTCCCTTGAGATCCGACTGCAAAGACACACGTTCTTCTTCAACGTGCACGCCTTTGGAACTGCATAAAAGAAAATTTCAACATAACACAACAGTTTTCTCAGGCTGCGAGTATTTAAATGACCGTTTATTTAATAATAATAATAATAATAATTGTCTATTCCTGTCATCTGCATATGTTTCCCATACACAGACGAAATTCGTCTCTGCATTTAACCCAACCACCTACCAGGTGGTGCAGTGAGCAGCCATAGAAGGCGCTCGGGGAGCTGGAGAAATAGGTGTGCACTCATAGACACCCCAAGGTGTGTAGTGGCCGGGACGCGAACCCGCGTCCTTCGGGTCCCAAGTCAAACGCCCTAACCACTACACCATCTTGATCATTCCTTTAAATTAAAACTGGACTTTAACAATCCTCTTCATCAAAAAACTCTTATTTTATGTGAAATTTCATGTGTTTGTGGTATTTTCCTGATAGATGACTGTGCAAAGAATCAACCTTGTGAAGAACTAATCATCTTAATCAATATTGATATGATTTCTACATAACAGTACTGTATTTATATTTTGATGTTGAGTCATAAAACTTTAGGTGAGGAGGTAGATTTGATCAACCAAACCTTTTTTAGCTGCGTTGTCAACAACTATTCAACATGTTTACAGTCATTCAGCAGGAAGACGTTGATCCAAACAAACTGACTACAGCTTTAATTATTAAAGGTGCTGCGTTCCTTGAGGGAGTGCATATCGCCCGCCTTCGTTCATGCCAGAGGTTTAAACCATCATTAAACTGGTCTGAGCAAACCTTGAAAATAATGTTAGTCACACTCATACATAGGCTTGTAAGATCTCACACAACCTGTTAGCACTCAGAGGATATGAACAACTCTACTACCACATCAGATTTTAGCTCATTATTTGTAAAACTGAGTTAGTTATTTTTGTGTTTGCTTGTGCTGATTATATGTGGTGGCCTTGTTTAATTGATTCAACTCCAAAAGGTAATCAAGGTAATCAGAAGTCTGTTGGAGTCAGCCTCCCCACCATCACAAACATCTGCACCTCCAGATGCAGGAAGAGCCACCTGCATCATGAAGGACCCCACTCACCCAGCACACAAACTTTTTGCCCCGCTCCCCTCAGGAAGGAGGTTGAGGAGCGTTAAGTGTAGAACCACTAGACTGAGGAACAGCTTCTACCCTGAAGCTGTTAAGATTCATGAATATCTAACCAGAATAATCACTGTTACAAATAAAGTCTAGTTGTTTTTGTATTGAACGTTTTTTTTTATTTTATCATGTCCTGGATGACTGAGAATCTTCACCAGCAGAATAATCACTATGAAAAAAAAAATCACATCATGATGCTGCTGATCTGTTTCATGTTGCTGCTGATCTGTTTCATATTGCTGCTGATCTGTTTCATTTCATGTACTGTTTGTTTTAATTTATTTATGTGTAAATAGTTTTTTGTGTTCTTTTAAATTTGAAATGAATACATTTATAAAATAAAAATAAAAATGTTAGGGTGTTCATTCATACTCATCTGCTCACACAGACTCATGTTCGTGCTGCTGTTCGGCGTATTGTTTTTATGCTTAGCGTATTTTAGTTGATGTTTATCTTAGTTCATATCTTATTACTTTTTTTCTTTTACATTTTATTGTTGGATGTAACTGGGACCTTGTGTACATAAGACAAATAAAGAAACAGAGTTGTAGAAAGTTTTATTGAAAGTTTCATTAAATTCTATTATTCACAAGTTATTTTGCTAACAGACCAACCTCCATCCATCCATCCATTTTCTTCCGCTTATCCGGGGTCGGGTTGCGGGGGTAGCAGCCTAAGTAGGGAGGCCCAGACTTCCCTCTCCCCAGCCACTTGGAGCAGCTCCTCTGGGGGAATCCCAAGGCGTTCCCAGGCCAGCCGAGAAACATAGTCCCTCCAGCGTATCCTGGGTCTTCCTCTGGGTCTCCTCCCGGTGGGACATGCCCGGAACACCTCACCAGGGAGGCGTCCAGGAGGCATCCTAACCAGATGCCCGAGCCACCTCAACTGGCTCCTCTCGATGTGGAGAAGCAGCGGCTCTACTCCGAGTCCCTCCCGGATGACTGAGCTTCTCACCCTATCTCTAAGGGAGAGTCCAGCCACCCTGCGGAGAAAACTCATTTCAGCCGCTTGTATCCGAGATCTTGTTCTTTCGGTCATAACCCAAAGCTCATGACCATAGATGAGGGTGGGAACGTAGATCGATCGGTAAATTGAGAGCTTTGCCTTTTGACTCAGCTCTCTCTTCACCACGACAGACCGGTACAGCGCCCGCTTCACTGCGGACGCTGCACCTATCCGCCTATCGATCTCACGCTCCAGTTTTCCCTCATTCGTGAACAAGATCCCGAGATACTTAAACTCCTCCACTTGGGTAAGGACCTCCTCCCCGACCCGGAGAGGGCACGCTACCCTTTTCCGGCTCAAGACCATGGCCTCGGATTTGGAGGAACTGATCCTCATCCCGGCCGCATCACATTCAGCTGCAAACCGCTCCAGCGAAAGCTGTAGATCACGAGCTGATGAAGCCAATAGGACCACATCATCTGCAAAAAACAGAGAAGCGATTCTAAGGCCACCAAAACGGATCCTCTCAACACCTTGGCTGCGCCTAGAAATTCTGTCCATAAAAGTTATAAACAGAATCGGTGACAAAGGGCAACCTTGGCGGAGTCCAACTCTCACCGGAAACGAGCCTGACTTACTGCCGGCAATGCGGACCAAGCTCTGACACCGGTCGTACAGGGACCTAACAGCCCATATCAATGGGCCTGGTACCCCATACTCCCGGAGTACCCCACAGAACCCCCCGAGGGACGCGGTCGAATGCCTTTTCCAAGTCTACAAAGCACATGTAAACTGGTTGGGCAAACTCCCACACACCCTCCAGGACCCTGTTGAGGGTGTAGAGCTGGTCTAGTGTTACAGACCAACCTGGTTGGCTAAAATGGTTATTTTAGACAAAGAACTTGCACAACGAGTACTTTTGTAGAACTTGGACAATGTGCTGGGAAGGATTTTCAGCTACACCATATTTCACCATACTTCCGGCTCTGGACGAAGCAGCTGCTTTTCTCCTCCGCTCCTTCCCTACCGAGTTTTCCTCTCCCTGCTTTGTCACTTTTGTCTCGTCTGCAGTTTTTCAGTGCTCGCTTGAAGCAAATTGAAGGATGGATTTGATTTTGTGGGCTGTCACCTCTATTGATAAATTTTTTTCCACGAAGCGTTCCGGTCCTGGGGAACCGACTTGCCCTTCGGACACGCATCCAGCTGGATATATCATGGATTCCTGGGGCAAATGGAAGATGGTATGTCTGACCGTTCTTTCGGTCGAAGACGTAGAAAATTTATTCATAATTGGATTTATGGTAAGGAAGGTTAGGATGCCTCCTGGACGCCTCCCTGGTGAGGTGTTCCGGGCATGTCCCACCGGGAGGAGACCCAGAGGAAGACCCAGGACGCGCTGGAGGGACTATGTTTCTCGGCTGGCCTGGGAACGCCTTGGGATTCCCCCGGAGGAGCTGCTCCAAGTGGCTGGGGAGAGGGAAGTCTGGGCCTCCCTACTTAGGCTGCTACCCCCGCGACCCGACCCCGGATAAGCGGAAGAAGATGGATGGATGGATGGATGGATAGATTTATGGTAGCAGGTGCTCTGCTTTTCGGCTTGTGTGGATATCTCGCTACTGGAAAATCAGGAAGACTTCTGCGGCAATCAACGCGCTGACTAAGCTTCCTTCTCAGAACGAGACTGTGATCCGAGCTGTCACCTCAATGAATCAGCTGCTTTATGAGCTGAACCACATGGTGGGGACGGCCATTGAGGATCGCAGACCTGCAATTCGGTTTGGGACTCGTTTGCGGCCAAGCGGATCACACCAGGGGGATGAGGACCCATAGCTCGGGTCAGTGAAAGCTTCACATAATTTGGAAGCATTGGATTTCAGACAGCACCTGGACTCAAGGCTACGGGAAAGTTCACCGAGAGCCTGCCCTGAAGATAAATCAAGCTAATCTAATCAGACTCCCCGAGCAGCCTTGAACAAGGCTGACTACTAATGTCTCCTGAAGTCTGAGCAACTGAATAACGGAACCACTGTCGCAACCCCCTCCCCGCCCCCGAGAGCTCTCTGTGTGCTTTAAGTCAGATAAGGCCAGCTGGTCCCATCTGCAGAACTGTGCTTTAATCTGGACTGTGCTCACAGACTTGTCTCACTGCTTCGCCCCCCAAATGCAACATGTGATCTGTCTTAACTGTGCTTGCTGGTAGAGTTTTTTGGCTGTATAATCCTGTAAGACAAAATGTGACAGAATCTTTTTTGAATACCACTGATTACCCTATTGTAACCTTCCTTTTTTTCCATATCTAAGATTGTTGCGGCGCGGTTTGATTACTGCTGTGGCTACGTGCACACGTCCCCATCTTTAGGACGGGTGTGCGTCAATTGCGATGTTTTTGTGCTCTAGTGCAATGATGATGCCAATAAAGACATATTCTATTCTATTCAGCACATCTGCAAAATGGACTGAATTGTCACCATTTTGTTTGTTTTCTAAAGTCAGCTAGTTGTGGCAATGCAATTCCACTGGTTTGACTCCAAAAGGTATTTAGATGTGTTTGTACTTTGAATAAATATTTTCTGAAAATTCATTAAAAACCGTTCAGAGGTTCATGAGGTATTTTGCTCACAGATAGTTTGCTTTGTAAAGGTACTGTTGTGGTGGACCACTAGGGGGCTCTACTCACACCCAGTGGACCGAATGTGTTACCGGATGTTTTATTGTGAAAGGTCCAGAGGACCGGATGTTTATGGTGATATATAAGGCGGTTCTTGGGTTTTACCGCCAGTTCTGTAGGAGTTGATTAAAGAAGGAGTTTTGCAGCTCGTCTCCTGTGTCGTCTCTTCATGACCTCCTACACTGGTGACCTCGTGAATTGAATATGCCGACATCTGACGCTCCAGCCAGCTCTCCTCAGATGTCCGCGGCTGTGGAACCTCCACAGGCGGCCCCGCATGCTTTTGCGGTGGCCGTTAAAATCCCGGACTTCTGGCTGCACGCCCCCCCGGCGTGGTTCGCCCACGTCGAATCACAGTTTGCCCTTCGAGGGATTTCTGCAGACGACACAAAATACCACTATGTGGTCGCCGCTCTGGATCCACTGTCGACCCAGCGGGCACTGAGCCTGCTCCAGGCTCCTCCGGCACAAGGAAAATACGACGCCCTCAAAGAGCTGCTCCTGAGGCGTTACTCACTTTCAGACGCGGAGCGCGCTGAGAAACTGTTTTCCCTCTCCGGTTTGGGCGATGGCACAGCTCTTGAGCTCGTCGAGAGCATGTTGTCCTTGCGGGGATCAGGCGACTGCGAGTTTCTCTTCCTCCACCTCCTCCTCCGCCAGTTTCCAGCTCCAGTGCGCACGGTCCTGGCCAACTCCCCGTTTCTGCGGCAGAAGGATTACCGCGCGCTGGCCGAAGAAGCCGACCGCATACTTCTAACTGCGAGGACCTTCGCGGTCCGAGCGGCAGTCCCCGGATCTCCAGCAGCACCTCAGCTTCAAGCAACGCCCTCAGCGCCGGACGAGCCATCGGTGGTAGCAGGGGAAAAGACCCGCAGGCGGACAGGAGCCGTCCTTTGTTCCTACCACCAGCGCTTTGGCGCCAAAGCACGACGGTGCGTCCCGCCGTGCAGCTGCAGGCCGCAGGAAAAACCACGACGCCAGCGCACGTTGGCAGCCGCGGCTGTTGGCGACAGGGAAAAGCTGCTTTTCATCGAAGACTCGAAGTCGGGGAGGCGGTTCCTGGTGGACTCTGGTTCGCAGAAGAGCCTCGTTCCCCCGGCTGGCTCCGACAGGTTGGCAGAAGGCTGCGGGCCGCAACTAACCGCGGCCAATGGCTCTCCCATCAGGACGTTTGGTGAAAGGTTGGTGACTGTTCGTTTCCATGACCGGGACTTCCAGTGGAACTTTGTTGTAGCCGCGAGTTCAGTTCCTATTTTAGGGGCTGATTTTCTTTGTGCTCACGGGCTCCTCGTTGACATTGCTAACAGACGCTTGATCGACGCTGTATCCTTTTCGTCACTGCCTTGTGAGACGCGAGGAGCTGGGCCTTTAATGCATGCTAACTTTTTAGCTTCGGGTAATGTGTTTCAACGTTTATTGTCTGAGTTCCCCTCACTGACTGTTCCTAATTTTGCCAACACAACCACAAAACATGGGGTCGAACATTATATCCCCACGACGGGCCCCCCGGTTTTCGCACGTGCACGCCGCCTCGATGCTACTAAGCTAGCAATCGCACAGGAAGAGTTTGCTAACATGGAGCGTTTAGGCATCGTGCAGCGTTCAAACAGTCCGTGGGCCTCCCCCCTCCACATGGTGCCCAAAGCAAACGGCAAATGGCGTCCATGTGGGGATTTCCGCCGCCTTAATAACATCACAGAGAACGATCGTTATCCCATCCCCCACATCCAGGACTTTTCAGTGCACCTGGCTGGGACCTCCATTTTTTCTAAAGTAGATTTAGTACGGGGGTACCACCAGGTTCCTGTGCATGTGGAGGATGTCCCTAAGACCGCTGTTATCACGCCTTTCGGCCTGTTTGAGTTTTTACGCATGCCTTTTGGTCTTAAAGGTGCAGCACAAACATTTCAGCGGTTGATGGATTCAGTCCTAAGAGGACTATCCTTCGTATTTGTGTATCTGGACGACATCCTGGTGGCTAGCAACTCGGCTGACCAGCACATGTCCCACCTCCGTGAGGTTTTTCAGCGCCTGGCAGCACATGGCCTGATTGTAAATACAGCGAAATGCCAGTTTGGGTTGCCAGTCATTGACTTTTTGGGCCACCGCATTTCTGCTAGTGGTGCCGTCCCGTTACCAACCAAAGTGCAGGCGGTGTCCAAATTTCCACAGCCCCAGTCTGTTAAAGCGCTACAAGAATTTTTGGGAATGGTTAATTTCTATAACCGTTTCCTCCCCAGGGCAGCACACCTGCTGCGACCGCTCTATGGAGCGTTAAAAAAGAAAAAGCCCAACGACAGTGTGGACTGGACACCAGAACGCCTACAGGCATTTGGTGATGCTAAAGCTGCACTGGCCACTGCTGCCCTTTTGGCCCATCCATCCCCAGCGGCACAAATAGCTTTAACAACCGACGCATCTGATGTTGCGGTGGGGGCTGTGTTAGAACAGCAGGTTTCCGGGGTTTGGCAGCCGCTTGCATTTTTCAGCCGTACGCTGCGGGACAATGAGCTTAAATACAGTGTTTTTGACAGGGAGTTGCTGGCGCTTTACCTGGCCACACGCCATTTCAGGTTTTTCCTGGAGGGCCGCCAGTTCACTGCATATGTTGACCACAAACCCTTGGTGTTTGCTATGTCAAAAATTTCTGACCCCTGGTCTGCTCGCCAGCAACGCCACCTCGCAGCGGTGTCTGAATTTACTACAGACATTCAGCATGTGGCTGGAAAATCCAACGTGGTGGCCGACTGTCTCTCCCGGGTGCTGATCTCTCCCGTGTACGTTGGCATCGATTTTTCTGCTATGGCTGCGGACCAACGTAGCGACGCAGAAATACTCGAGCTCCAGTCCGGGCCCACAGGCCTCGAGTTGGAGGAACGGCAGGTGAATGACGGAGGTCCTCTCCTGCTCTGTGATGTTTCTACTGGCAGGCCCCGCCCTCTGGTTCCAGCTTCATGGCGACGCCGCGTTTTTGATTCTTTACATTCCCTTTCTCATCCAGGTGTTAGAGCCTCGGTGAAACTGGTCAGTTCAAAGTTTGTTTGGCCCGGTCTGCGTAAAGCAGTTAAGGAATGGGCAGCAGCGTGTGTCCCATGCCAGCGTGCTAAGGTTAACAGGCACACCAAAGCACCTTTGGAACCTTTCTCCATTCCTGGTCGGCGGTTTGATCATGTGCACGTAGACCTGGTGGGCCCTCTGCCTCCATCACAGGGTTTTACTCATCTGCTGACTATAATAGACCGGACCACCAGGTGGCCTGAGGTGGTTCCTCTGACATCCACAACAGCTGCAGTGGTGGCCCGGGCATTTTTGTCTACCTGGGTTGCGCGTTTTGGCCCCCCTTCAGACATTACATCGGACAGGGGCCCGCAGTTTGTTTCTGAGCTTTGGTCTACCATGGCCAAGGGTCTGGGGACTAACGTTCACAGGACCACTGCTTACAACCCCCAAGCTAATGGTTTGTGTGAACGGTTTCACAGGTCATTGAAAGCTGCACTTCGCGCGGCATTGACCGGTGACAACTGGATTGACCGTCTTCCCTGGGTTTTGTTGGGTTTACGTACCGCAACCAAAGAGGACCTGAGCTCTTCCCCGGCTGAGCTGGTTTACGGTCAGCCTGTGCGCGTCCCCGGTGAGTTTTTACCTGAGGTACCCTCACCACAGTTCGCTCCGCCGTTGCTCCATTTTTCCTCTCAGGAGGGCTCTGTTCGTGTCCCCGGCCCGGTACACCATTGTTTACCGCAGTCATTTGTCCCTAAGAGTCTGGAGTCCTCTAAATTTGTTTTTGTCAAACACAATGCACACAGGACACCACTACAGCCTTTGTATGATGGACCGTTTCGTGTTCTTCAACCAGGTCCAAAACACTTCCTTTTAGATTTAGGGGGTCGTACTGAGACTGTCTGTATCGATAGGCTTAAACCAGCTCATGTTATGTCAGATGATCAGGTTGTTACGGCCCAGGCTCCTCGCAGGGGCAGACCTCCATCCACATTGCTAACGGACTGCGGTCCTCCTTCCAGAGACTCTCAACGTCCATTGGAGCCTGAATCTTCTGCAGGCCCTCCTCGTCGCCCCCCGCTTCATCAGACTGATTACGCAGGGCCCAAGTTCAGCCGTTCTGGGCGTTTGATCAAACCTAAACTGCTGGACTAGTGATGGACCTTACTGGGTGTTCTGGGGGGGCGTGTGTGGTGGACCACTAGGGGGCTCTACTCACACCCAGTGGACCGAATGTGTTACCGGATGTTTTATTGTGAAAGGTCCAGAGGACCGGATGTTTGATGGTGATATATAAGGCGGTTCTTGGGTTTTACCGCCAGTTCTGTAGGAGTTGATTAAAGAAGGAGTTTTGCAGCTCGTCTCCTGTGTCGTCTCTTCATGACCTCCTACACTGTAAACATTTTAAACAAAGTTCTTTCACAACCTGTTTGGGCTCAACATGTGTTAGATATCAGTCTCTGCTGCTGCCACACCAAATATTAGATCAATATTTGTAAAATGAACTGGATTTTATTTTTTAATTCAGTTTACTGCAGCAGCCATGTTGAATTGAGTTGACTCAAATAGTTACTTTCATAAAGATTTGATCTGGTTTATGACATGGTTTGGTAACAAGCAGACACAAACACACATGCTGACATGAATCAAAACATTACTGAGCACCTTTAATGCAGCGGTGGATCATAATTTAATTATAGGGAGGTTTTTGACACTGCTGACAACAAAACAAAGTATATATTCATATTGCATTGGCTGCTCATGAAGTGAAGCACTTTCTAGCAGATTAGCGTTTTTTGTCTTGGGATTCATGTTTGAAGCACAGATTCAACGAACTGATGAACATCAGTTTTTAAAAGAAAGCTCAGACAAAGACTTGTGTCCTCTAGACACTTGTCCTAGATCCAGACTTTGACAGATAAAGTTACTTTGAAGAGTACGCTGTTAGGCCAACCCCGAACTGAAAACACTCTAAATGCATCAGAATAGACATACAGTGAGGAAAAATAAGTATTTGAGCACCCTGCGACTTTGCAAGTTCTCCCACTTAGAAATCATGGAGGGGGTCTGAAATTTTCGTCTTAGCTGCATGTCCACTGTGAGAGACAAAATCTAAAAAAAAAAAAATCCAGAAATCACAATGTATGATAAAAATAAAAAAAATACTATTTGTGTGTTACTGCTGCAAATAAATATTTGAACACCTGCCAATCAGCAACAGTTCTGGCCCTCATAGGCCTGTTAGTCCGCCTCTAAAAAGTCCACCTCCACTTATTATTCTAAATTAGAAGCACCTGTTTGAGGTTGTTAGCTGCATAAAGACACCTGTCCACCCCACACAATCAGCAAGACTCCAACTACTAACATGACTAATACCAAAGAGCTGCCCAAAGGCACCAGAGACAAAATTGTGGACCTCCACAAGGCTGCAGGACTACGGGGACAACTGCCAAGCAGCTCGGTGAAAAAAGATCAACTGTTGGAGCAATTATTAGAAAATGGAAGAAGCTAAACGTGACTGTCAATCTCCCTCGGACTGGGGCTCCATGCAAGATCTCACCTCGTGGCGTATCAATGATCCTAAGAAAGGTGAGGAGTCAGTCCAGAACTACACGGGAGGAGCAGGTCAATGACCTGAAGAGAGCTGGCACCACTGTTTCCAAGGTTACTGTGGGTAATACACTAAGATGTCATAGTTTAAAATCATGCATGGCACGGAAGGTTCCACTGCTTAAATCAGCACACGTCCAGGCGGGCCCGTCTTAAGTTTGCCCACGACCATTTGGATGATCCAGAAGAGTCATGGGAGATGGTCAGATGAGACCAAAATAGAACGTTTTTGGTCTTAATTTCACTCACCTTGTTTGAAGGACGAAGAATGATGAGTATCATCCCAAAAACACCATCCCTATGTGAAGCATGGTGGTGGAAGCATCATGCTTTGGGGTGTTTTTCTGCACATGGGACATGACGACTGCACTTTTTTAAGGAGAGGATGAGCGGGACCATGTATTGTGAGATTTTGGGGAACAACCTCCTTCCCTCAGTCAGAGCATTGAAGATGGGTCGTGGCTGGGTCTTCCAACATGACAATGACCTGAAGCACACAGCCAGGGGAACCAAGGAGTGGCCCCGTAAGAAGCATATCAAGGTTCTGGAGCCAATCTCCAGACCTAAACTCTATAGAAAATCTTTGGAGGGAGCTCAAACTCTGTTTCTCAGCAACAGCCCAGAAACCTGGCGGATCTAGAGAAGATCTGTGTGGAGGAATGGTCCAAACTCCTGCTGCTGCAGTGTGTGTGCAAACCTGGTGAAAAACTACAGGAAACGTTTGACCTCTGTAACTACAAACAAAGACTACTGTACCAAATATTAACATTGATTTTCACAGATGTTCAAATACTTATTTGCAGCAATAACACACAAATAAATTATTAAAAAATCATACATTGTGATTTCCAGATTTTTTTATTCTTCTGTTTTAGATAAATCTAGTTTTAGATAGATCTCTCACAGTGGACATGCACCACATGCAAATTTCAGACCCCTCCATGATTTCTAAGTGGGAGAACTTGCAAAGTCGCAGCGTGTTCAAACACTTATTGTCCTCACTGTAATCTAGTCAACGTTCAGTCCTTCCTGTTTCTGCAAAGCTTTGTTTCAGCAGTGACCTACAACAATACAAGCAGCGTTAACAGACACGAGCGCTCTCCTTTAAACTTAACTGTGGCTCGTGTTTGTTTATGAGCTGGACAGGTTTATGAGGCCACATTACAAGACGATACACTCATAAAACATTTGCTCGGCTTGTTGCTGTCTTTGAATCCGACACTGTTTGGATTATTCTGTTCTGCTCTCTCTCATGCTGAAATGCAGGTCAACAAAGAGATGGTATGTAATCTATTCATCTTCGAGTTGAAGATGTTCTTACAAGTGAAGTATGAAAACATGAGAACGAAGACCGAAAAAGATGAAAAATGCCTCAGCAGACGAAGGGGAAATTTAAAGTGGGCTGTGTTATTATCGGCTCGAGGGAGAAACGGTCAGATATGGTGAACCAATGCCAGATTTGTCTTTTAAAACATGCACCCATAAAAACCCCCACAGTGAACACACTCGACGGTTTGAAGTGCTCAGCTCTGCACCTCCCATATCTGCTCATTTGCTTTTATTTCACCCAGTGCAGCAGTAACAGACATGATTAGTGGGGTTTAATGAGCTCTGCAGAGATGAGAGCTCCGCTCTCCGATTCACAGCTGCAGAACCCCCGGGGTTCAGCTCCACCACAGCATGCAGGCTCCTCACTGTTCGCACCAGCTCTGTTTCTTCATCTGCTTGTAAATGTGGGCACCGTAAGAGGTTTGGCATTGAGCACATTTGAACATGCATATTCAACGTGTGCAGCTAATGTGTAGTTTATTCAAAAATGTTCAAATCTCTCCTGTGATATTTTCTTTCATTACGCTGTTTAATCAAAAGCAGCATATTCCCCACAAATAAATGTTTTGTTTTTTGTATAATAAGGCCACGAGTCAGTGGTTTTGAAAGCATTTGTTAATTATGAAAATTATTTATTGTGCCAGTAATGCAGCTTCAGATTTGAAGATCGTTTTAGGACATCTGTATGAGGGGCCGTATAGGACTTAAACTATTTTCCTCTCTCACACACACATCTATTGCCTCTCATTCACTATAGTATTACTGCACATACACACATCTATTGCCTCTCATTCACTACAGTATTACTGCACATACACACACATTTTCTGCTTGCCTCTCATGCAGTATAGTATTATTCTCTCACACACACATGTATTGCCTCTCATTCACTAAGTCCTATACGGCCCCTCATACATCTGACAACCCTTCTGTGAAATAACTTAAACTTCTTGTCAGCTTCAAAGGGTCACTTTGTTTCACTTGTTGGGTATTGTGTATGGCAACACTTTACAATAAGGTACACAAAATTTGATTAACTACTAGAGAACGCCTCAGGAACAAATCAAGAGCTAAAGGGTAGTTAACCAGTACTTACTGGGGAACAAACAGCCAGCCTTATTACGGGACTACTGGTTAGTTACCTTGTAAATGAAGATGAACTAACCAAGGACTAGTTACTAGGGATGCATGATATTATCATCCTTCCCAAACCTTCTGCTGAGGAATTCCACAGACTTTTCAGAGGAGCCCAGCTGAATAAACATTCTGTCATCATTTCAGGACTCTGGATTCGCCTCTGGCTGTCCTCGGCAGCCCCCCCCCCCCCCCCCATGAGTGTGCACAGATCTCCAGAGGGAACTACTGTATATGAACTGAGTGATTCTATCTAAACTCTGCAGTGCCCCTATGGGCTGGCTTCCTCAACCGCCTTTGAGTCCCCTCCCGCGCCCTCTGCGTAATGTCGGCGTCATTATGTGCTTGTGTGCGAGATTTTTTTCATTACCACNCCATGAGTGCGCATAGATCTCCAGAGGGAACTACTGTATATGAACTGAGTGATTTTATCTGAACTCTGCAGTGCCTCTATGAGCTGGCTGCTCATCCGCCTTTGAGCCCCCTCCCTTCTGCGTAATGTCGGCATCATTATGTGCTTGTGTGCGAGACTTTTTTCATTACCACATTTTTGACCTTCAAGCAGAGGTCAAAAATGTGTTAGGATTTTTTGTTGTTGTCTCCAAACCCTATGTGTCATTTTTTCACCACTTTTATTGTCTGTCCAACAGATCTCACTTGTAAATGAGTCTTGGAGGCTCAATGTGATTTATCTGTTTAAATAAAGGTTGAATGAATGAACAAATCTGCATGGTATCAGTATCGGCCGATATTAGTGTTAAAGTGTACTATCGGACATTCCATTAAAATAATTCACCAAAATAAAAGACGCTGTTTTTGCCTGCAGCAACAGAGCAACGTGATGATGTTGCAGCGAGGCTAACACTTGATGTCTATAGTAAAACTCACACAAGTGCTATCAGCTATTAGCTTCTCAATGACGTCGGAAATGACGGTTTGTAACTCGGGTGAGGCTACGTCAGAAAAATATCTCTGACTGGGGACGATGTAGCGAGTCTCAACGTAATCCAAAAACCTTCTGAATTCGACATCTTCACCAACGAAAAGTAAAACTTCCACACAGCCGACATTTTGAATTTTACTCTCCGCCGTGAGATCTAGGTGCACATGACGTCATCACGCTATGCTGCTGCTGCAGCAAAAACAGCGCCTTTTATATCAGTGAATTATTTTAACGGAACGGCCGATGTCCGATATTGAACTTTAACGCTAATATCGGCCGATACTGATACCATGCCGATAATATCGTGCAACCCTAGTTTTTTTCTCAAAGTTCCTGCTCAATAATCCAAGTAAAAATCCAACAAGTTCAGTCAGGTCCTCTGGAGGGTTACTTTTTTTGTTGAGACGTTTTGTCCTTCATCCAAAGGACTTCATCAGCCGAGGAGCCACAACAACCTCAGTCCCATAAGCAGCAGATTCATGGTGAGCCAACCAGTTTGCTGGTGAAAAAATAGTTTCTGTGGCCTGCCCTCTCCCCCGCTGACTCCTCTGAAGCAGCCATAGGGTCATTGAGCATGAACTTTGATGTTTTGAACCACTTTGGCTATGGATGCCTCAGAGGAGTTGATGAGGGAGAGGGTGGGCCCCAGAAACCATCTTATCACCAGCAAACTGGTTGGCCCACTATGTGGCTGTGCTGCTTGTGGGACTGAGATTGTTGTGGCTCCTCAGTCTGATGAAGTCCTTTGGATGAAGGACGGAACGTCTCAAAAAAAAAAAAAAAAACCACACACTCAGACGACATGACTTAATTTTGTTTCATTACAATCTGATGTGGTGCTTTTTGTAGTTTGACACATCTGTTTGTAGTTTTTCTTTCTTGACTCTGTTTATTCTTGTTTTCTGTACAACTGTATTTTCCGTTTCATTTCCTGCTTTATGTTAGATTTCTCATCAGTTCAATTCA
Source organism: Garcialebias charrua (assembly GCA_038048925.1). NCBI lineage: Eukaryota > Metazoa > Chordata > Actinopteri > Cyprinodontiformes > Rivulidae > Garcialebias > Garcialebias charrua. Next base: position 26,064 of record JBBPBX010013826.1, read on the forward strand.
AGTCCTTTAAACAAAGAAAAACATGAACAATTGAATTGGTCTAATTGTACAATTCAGCTTGTCTTCTTCCATTTATCAAACACATGATTTATAGAGTCCGAGCAGAAAGCAGCAATGGAGTTTTACACGGACAGAGAAATACTGAACAATAAGGGCTGAACATATTCAGACTGTTGTCATGAAAGCAATATATTTTTTATAGTGCAACTTAATAGATTCAACATAATCAGAAATTTGCCACCCAAAGATTGGTGATGACGATTGCCCTTCACATTGATTTAATAAACAATTTACCATAACATTTAAAACACAGAACTTCAGTGAAAAATGACATTTTCCCAGTTTTGTGTGTTCTAGTTCAGTGCAGGTGGAGGAAAATGTAAATCTGTTATAGAGCAGCCCCAGAAATGGATTTGAGCTCGTCTGAACTCCATATTTCTCAAAGTTTCTCCAAGATTTCAGGTGCCCTGTGAACAGGTCCCATGAAATAAGCTCCTTTTTAACTCGGCTCCCACCCTGCTGCTTCGCCTCATTCTGTTGAATAGCTGCACGTATACTCTTTCAGACATTTTTTATTGGTGGTGACTTTATTTCCCCTGGCACCTGGAGTTCTCTGAACAGATAAAGGTCGGCGGGGATGCCACCGCTTCTGCTTCATGGTAGGACATGTAGGACATTTTGAATTCTTCCAGTGCAAGTGAGAACCAAAAAAAAGGAAAGAAATGAGAGGAATAAAAAACGAGCAGCAAGGTGAAATGACTTTATTTGCATTAATTTTTTTCCTGCCTCTCTTTCAACACTTTCATATTTTGCTGAAAGGAAACCACAGGTACAATTTATTTCAGGAGTCAGATGAAGACACAGAAGGACGGTCAGTGTTTGTCGTTTTATGCAGCATTACTCTTGTTTACCTGGTCATTTATTTTATTACTTTGCAGAAAAAACATTAACATAATCAAGTTTAGATGTTGTTTAAGCAGGTGATAATTATAGCTTGTCACTTTTTTTTTTTTTTTTACCAGAAAAAATCACATTGAGATTTAAATCCTCTTTACAAAGTAGAGTGGAATATTCCTCTAGAGTCCTGGACAAGATAGGATTCACCAAGGACCATTAAGTTAGTTACACAAAAGGAAAAAAGAAACCTGAGAATGTAAAATACACTGCCTTCATATGTTTCTACAAACTAAAAATAACATGCACATGGGATGGAATTAAGAACAAACCCCCTCAGTATCAATTTAAAAGCTCTCGGATACTAAACCAGTTAATTTCCAGTCATTCTGCAACATGTTCCATTCAAAGGCTGCAAAATAAACAAAAGCCTTTTTACCCATTTCAGGGCATACAAATGGAACTGACACAAATAAAGAGTTGCATGAATTGAAAGAGTAAGGAACAGCTTTTTTTCTGTACAATTAAATTACATATGAAGGTAATGGTCCAAGTATTGCCTTTTTATATAAAAACAAGCCAACCCCGCCTTCTAGTGGGGTATTCCACTCTGCTTTGTAAAGAACTAGCTTGAAGCAGTATTAGCTTCAAGTAAATTGACCAGTCTTTAATAAAATGTCATATACTGTACAGTCAATACGTTTAGTTTTATGGCTGCTGAGTGTTAGATGAAGAACGGTCTTCATAAAGCGTACATGTATGCCAGTTCAATACGGTTTTCTTTAAAAGGCACCTATTGATTTGGTGTTTCAGTTTACTGTGATCTTTCTGAACCATCTACGTGTAGCTTGTTGCTTAATGATCACAGTATTGGCAATCAGTGCAGGATATCCAGTATGCAGGTTAAAGGTTACCACGTGTGCTGAAGCCACTTTACAGCAACAACATGTGCATATTGATGTCAGTGGAGTGTAGCTTTCATGATCACTATGGATCGGAACTTCATCGATCATGTCTGTTTACGCTGCAGTTCGGGGGTTCACCTGATGTTTAAAGTGTTTAAAATAGAAGGCGTGAAGCATTTAGATTTTTATTTATTAAATAAATGGATCACATTATTTCAGTTTAATACTGTTACACTTTTACTGAGCTCAGACTGAACTTTATTTCAAGCACACACGTTATGAGTCTTCAGAAAAATCTCAACAGTACTGCATCAGATCCCATCTAATGTTATTTATAATGTTTGACCAGAACAGACATATTTCCATTATTTATTTAAAACTATGGCCTGAAAGGAGGTGGGCGATGCTCTTATAGAAAATGCTTGGCCTTTAATTAAGTTGTCATATTTTTTAATAATTTTTATAACAATTTAAGTTAAAGTGAATCCAAAGTTTAGCATTAGAGACAAAGAAAAATATAAAGTTATGATAAAAATGTATTTTAATATCAAACTGCCTAAACAGACTTTACAGGTAATAATATACTTATACACTTCCATGTATATAAATATACATGGAACATACAGATACATGATGAAGTTGCTCCATTTTTTTAAAATTTGGGATTAAATAATTTACTATACAGATTAAAACTGTGTAGCCCATCTTTAATGGGTAAAAACTGCTTGCATTTAATTTTTCCACTAGAGGGCGCCATAACACAGTATAATTTACATCTTGCTAAAACTGAAAGAATGTTCACTCACAGTGTGTTGTCATCATCATCACTTCAGTAAAATCACACTGACACAAAAAATAGGAAAACTTCAAGCGTTTTAAATATAATTACCCACAATTAAACAGGATTAGTAAGAGTGAAGACCAAACTATCAGTTTATTTCTTTATATAAGGTTGTATTAGATGTATTAGAATATTGTATTAGATATTTGTCATTTATGAGATTGTCTTGTATTGTTTTTTGTAAAAAAAATGAACAAATTTAATAAACATAAACATATTAGATCCAAAGTGTCTGCACCTGTTCACATATTCATGATTGTGATGCCTGCTCAAGTCTCACCTTGGTGGGACACGCTCTTCCTCTTCACCCTCCTCGCTCCTTTATCTTTTCCGCCTTCAATCCTGACTTGTCAAGTTTTCTCCTCAAAGCTTGTTTGTTCAGAAATGTCAGCCACAGTGAAATAATTTTGTTATGTAACACATTAATCTATGCTTTCCCGCTCTCCTTTATTTATTTATCTACTTATTGAGCAAAGGCATTTGTGCCTGACAGAGGCTTTCTGTTTGCATCCTGAAAATACCTTCTCAAGAAGCTTGACCTAAAAATCCTCCTACTCACACGGATTAAACGGGTTGCATTTCTTTATTTGGGCAGAAATGTGCCAGTGGAGGCTTCTAAATAAACGTAGAGGATTTAATGGCACACGGTTTGCATGAAAAGCACCTTTGGACCAATGCCCAGTGCTCTTTTCTAAACGACAGCACTGCAATTTTCAGGTTTTGGAATAATTTAAATGCTGGGAGGAGGCAGAAAGACAAATACTGTAATGACACATTAGGGGGTTTGGTGCAGCAGCTCATGAAAAATTTAAGATATTCATGCAAAACTGCAGAAAAAAATATGAAAATCACATTTTCTTCCACGCTTCCGTTTATCAGGAATTTCCAGCAGAAATAGTTGTGGTGACCCTTCAGAGATTGAGGGTCAGTGATAAGTGAATGGGAAGTGAGCTGAGGAAGTGTGTGCACTCGTCTCTGTGTGTGTGTGTGTGTGCGTGTGTGTGTGTGTGTGCACGACAGAGGAAGTACAGTCGGGGTGGTTGGCTTTTAATGTGGGAGCCTCACTGGAGAGGAAACCTGAAAGTAGACACAAGTAAGAGCAGGGAAACAAAAACAGGATGACTTTAGGCCCAAACGGAACATTCTGGAGCAGAGACGGTGTTAGAGAAAGTGTGTGACAACAGGAAACCAGTTATCTCTGCTCGTCTTCCTCAGTGAACCAGTGAGACATCCAGCATACACTTCACTGGCTTTCATTTTCACTTCTTTGAACTATTTAGCATTTTCTGCCACTTTTTTCCTCAAGAAAATGAATTGAGCTCATTTGACATCCTTCAGATCTTTACATCTGTTTACAACTTTTTACTGCTCCTTTGCTATTTTGTTCTGGTTCAGCTTCTTTAGGTAAATGCAAACATTTTTCCAGCTACTTTCAGCTGCTTTCAGCTGTTTTGTGATCCTTTCAGATGCATTCTGCTAACTACTGTACAACATTTTTGTGCTTCTTCTAACTTCTTTCTGCTAATTTCAGCTTGTTTTTCTCCTTTCCGTTTATTTCAAGTGTCAGCTTTTTCTGCTGTTTCAGCTACTATTTTGTGCTAATTTAAGCTTTTTCAGTTAACTCCACATTATTTTTGCACTCATTTTAACTTTTTTCCAGTCTAATTCAGCAAAAAATGTGCTTTCTCTTCATCCTTCTGGTCATTTAAGCTTATTTTTGCCTTTTTTAAGCTGCTTTTCAGCTGTTTGTGCTAATTTCAGCTCCCCACCCCTCCAGATAATTTCTACTGTTTTGTGCTCATTTCTGCTTCTTTCAGCCTAATTGGGCAAACATGTTCTTTCTCCTTCCGTCTGCTATTTTAATCTTGTTCTACCTTTTCAACTAGATTTTGGCACATTTTAGCCAATTTCAGCTGTTTTCAGATGCATTTAAAATTTTCATTGTAATTTCTGCTGCATTCAGCCTAATTAAATTATTTCTGCAAATTTCAACTTGTTATTCTCCTTTCAGTCTATTTCTGCTAATTTCAGTTACTTCAGCTATCATTTAGCTGTTTTCATGCTAATAAGCTTTTTCAGCTAATTCCACATTTGTTGCACTCGTTTCAACTTTAGTATTCTTACTGCTTTCTCCTGCTGATTTACGCTTGTTCTACATTTTCAGCTACATTTCAGCACGTTTTTTTTTAAAGCTAATTTCAGCTGTTTTCAGTAAGTTCTTCTACAATAAGTATTCACACTGCATTTTTGCAGGAAATGTAATTTCTCTTGTTTCATTTTGGCAACACAGCAGCTTAGTGGTTAGCACTGTTGCTTCACAGTAAGAAGGTCCTGGGTTCAGTCCCCAGGTTGGATCTGGGGTCTCTGTATGGAGAACACAATCATTGTTCCACATTTAATTTATTGTGTTGATGTTTGGGGGAAAGCATGTAAAATTATTACAAAACGTATTTTTATTTTACAGAAAAGAGCTGTAAGGATTATTGCAAGAAAACATTACTGTCATCCATCCAGTGTATTAAATTTTCAATTGAAATCACTAAAGTTCCATGATTTGGTAGATTACAATATTTTAGTGGTGATGTATAAAGCTCATAACAATGCACTACCTTTAAATATTCAGACGCATTTTGTTAAAAGATTAAGCTGTTACAATCTAAAGGGAACTGATGTATTTGTGAAGCCACAGTACAGAACTAGTTGGAAGGGACGGTCAAAGTACCTCAGTCCAGGGAGTTGGATTGTAGAATGACTTCGAGTGTGATGTGAAAAAAACAATGTCAATGTTTGTGTTTAAGAAAATGATCAAAAATGAATTGTTGAAGAAATATATATGAAGTAGTTTAATGTGTAATATGTTGAAATATGAAAATTGAGATGAGTTGTTCATTTTGTTTTGTTACTTACAGATAATTATTGTTTGAATTGATTGTTTTGAAAAGGTGCAAATATAATAAGATTTTTTCTTCTTTCTGCTGCCTTTCATTTTATATTTTATTTTTTATAAGACACATGTGATTGTTGTGTATTTATTTTTATTTTTAAAAAAAGTTTGTATGTTCTCCTCTTGTTTGTGTTTTCTCTGGTCTCCTCCCACAGTGCAACAACACACATGTGAGGCTGCCTTTAGGCCAGGCCTCCCTTACAAAGGAGATCCATGATATCAGTGGGATTTGCCTGGTTAAATAAAAGTTAATAAAATTACAAAGCATAAGCTCAGAGGAGACCGTGTTTTTGTTGGCAGCTCCTGAACTGTGGAACGACCTTCCCTTCAACATCAGGCAGTCCTCTTCCCTGTCTGTTGTTAAACCCCTTCTTAAACCCATCTCTTCTCCCTGGCCTTTGACACCATCTGTGATGTTGACTTTTAATCATTTTAATCATTTTTTATTGACTGGTGTATGATTGTTTTATTATGTGTACAGCACTTTGGTCCTGTGGGTGTTTAAAGTGCTCTATAAATAAAGTTTGTATGGTCATAAACAAATTTCAACTATTAACAGACAAACGTAAATGTTCTGCGTCATACAATTTTATTTCTGTCTCCCTGCAGCTGTGCAGTCGTTGAACAGTTTGAACGACCAGATAGCAAGCTTCATGGTGACGAGACCCAAGTCCCTGGAGCAGAAGGAGCAGGCCTACTCTCCTCCAGAGAAGGAGACGCTGCACAAGTCCATGAACCTGATGAGGCACCTCCTCGGTGATGCTCAGGTACACCACAGTTTGGACTCCAGCTTAATTGTAGCGTATAGGTTGCACACAATTAACTTTATCAGCAGATTTGTAGAAATGGTTTTATAAAAATAAAACTGTTAAACTTTTTGCAAAATACATGCACTTGTGATGTTTCACAGTCAATGACAGCATTCACTGAATCTGTACAACACATCCTGTTTTTTTTTTCTTACTGAGCAGAAGTGAAGTACTTGCATTGAGTACTTACCAATACTGAGTAATATTTTGAGTTATAGTTTCTGTGCCACTGACAGTAGTATTTAACTTTTTACATCTAAAATAATATAAAAACAGATATATATATATATATATATACAGTAT
>JBBPBX010013826.1:32852-47660 GCA_038048925.1 Garcialebias charrua
TATATATATATATATATATATATATAAACTTGAAACAAGAAATGCTTTACCAGCTGTGTAATCAGGTAAATTATGTGATTTTTGAAAAACAAAGGTCAGAAAAATGCTTCTATGTGTGAAAAGAACAGCAGAAATAGACGTGTACTTCAGCAACCAGCCGACGTGAAATCAAAGAATTCATCTCGTGCTTCATTTCGCACCACTGCAAGCTGTTTGTGAAGATATTGAATGCTGTTTCTGAGCTTTTCCTTTTAAAGGGTCTCGGATGAAATGAAATATTGACTGTAACAGGGGTGAAACAACAAGGTTACACTTCACCAGAGTCTGTTGCCACTCCAAAAGCAATCTATTGTTGTAGCAAATCTCTTACTCTCTAATTTTTACCTCCCCTCCACCCAGAAGAAAGGTTAAATTTTCATTTAGGCTATTGGTAGTAAGAAGTGACCCCTCTGTATGTGAAAATAGATTTTCTGGCTCAATATTCAGTCAGGTAAGAAGCTAGGTTTAAAGATTTATGGACTAATTGACAACTTTTCTTAATAAATCAGCTCAATCCTTATTACAGTACAGTATTGTGTTTATGTGAGACAATGGGGTCATGATACTCTTTTTTTTTTACTTTCTCCTCTTGTTACACTCTTGTTTACATGCTTCATATAACCTTTGTTAGGAAAATGAGGAAGAGGAGAAGATGAGAGTCTAGAATAGTTAAGAGCTCTAATTAGCAAAGGGAGGATGCATCCTGCTCTGGTGACAATGTGTGATTGAGTTGTTTGTGAATTAATACACATGCGCTTGTTGTATTAATTTATCACCACGCCATTTCTATCCCAATTAATCCCTATAGCAAATGTGCAGCACAAACTGATGTTTATTAGACGTCAAATAAAACATACGTATTTTCCGGTGTATAGGTCGCACCTTTTTATGTTTTTTTTTTTCAAGGCCTGCGACCTATACACCAGTGCGACCTATATATGGCTTGTTATCACTTTCGGCAAAACAAATTTTTAAATCCAGCTCATTTCACAATTACGTTCATTTATTAAGGAAAAGTTCAGCTCAGACACATATTTGCTATAATTTTTATCAAACAAATAATTGTTTTTAAGTGTTAATCTTCTTAAAAGCCTTGCTGTGCACTCCTGTGGCAGACATTTGCAGCAGAGCTAAACGTAGGTGCGACCTATACACCGGTGCGACCTATTTAGGGATTTTTCCAATCTATTGGTGATAATTGGACAATGCGACCTATACACCGGTGCAACCTATACACCAGAAAATATGGTAGTCATGTTCATTACATAGATTTAGTTTATATTCATCCATTGGGGCGGCCGTGGCGTAGTGGTAGTGGCAGTCGTCCCCCGATCGGAAGGTTGGCGGTTCGAATCCCGGTTCCCCACACCATGTGTCGTTGTGTCCTTGGGCAAGACACTTAACCCCGAGTTGCTCCCGGTAGGACTGGAAAGCACCTTGCATGGTAGTCTGCCGCTACCGGTGTATGAATGTGTGTAGCATTCAATGTGTGTAGCGCTTTGAGATTTTCACTAATGAAAAGCGCGTTATAAATTGAATTCATTATTATTATTATTATTATTGTTATAAGTAGCTGTTGATGAAAAACAAGAAGCAACAGAAAGAAAGTGTAGTTTGTGAAGCTTTAAAGTGTGCTTTGGTTTAAAAGCTGATTGAAAATCGGTTGCATGCAGATTCATGACATGCACAGACTTTTGAGTGACTGTGGACTGACCCTGAACGCTCCTTATCTTTCTCTTTTTTTTAACTTTATCTTGTGCCTTCATTTTTCTTTCTAAAAAAAAAAAAGGCTGCCAGGAGTCTGTCTGGTCATTTTCCTTTCCTGAGCTATTCTGTCAGCCGCCGTTCTCCTTTGATCATCAGCCTTTTTATTTTTGCCATTTTGCAGGTAACGTGTGATCAGCCAAAAGATTTCTCACCATTTTGTTTTCTCAGATCCAGAGCCTCTGTGGAATATTAAGCAGCAAATGTGTCAGTGAAGACTAAAAATGTATATTCAGTTGGTCTATGCTGCAGAGAAGTAGATGTATGATGGCTTAGAAAAAGGTTTCAATAGTAACTTCATTTAAATAGTTTTATTATCATGATTAGATTATACCTTAAATAATATGAAAATAAAGGTACAACATTCTTTGATTTGAATGCATCTTGTCTTCCAAAGATCCAAAGTGGTTCAAAATCACTTTGGAACCATGTTGGCATGGCTGCCTCAGAGGAGTTGATGGGGAAGAGGGTGAGTCCTGGAGGCCATCTTATCACCAGCAAACTGTTTTCCCCCCCACTATTTTTCATTCATTCATTTATTTATACAGGTTAGTTCCCATTGAGCCTCAGGGACTCTTTTACAAGAGAGACCTGTTACATACAACAGAGTACATGTGGAAAAGAGAACACGAGGGTGGTCCAAGTAAAAAAATAAAATAAATCATGTCTCACACCATGTCCTGGCTGGAGCACAGTGTAAAAGATGCAACAAAAAAAAGTCCTCGTAACGTAAACGGAAATATACAATGACATCATAGTACATTTATACATAGAAGGTCAACAAAGGCAGTGGACACTCCAGAAAGTTCCAAAGTTCTGATAAGATGGTGCAGTGTCTATCAGCAGCACAATTCTGATAACGCCACATATTATGTCCTCATAAGGGTGGGGGTGGGCAAGCAGAGCTTCTTAGTTTACGTATCCTCTAGGAGCAATTTGAGATAAGTTGGCCTATCCAAGGCCAGCGGGGAGGCCAAATTCAGATAAACAGTGATTTTGGGCAGACTCTACTGATGTTTGCCTTCAGTTCTGCTGGAACACTCGATGGTGAATCCAAACAGCCAGATCCATGAACATTCCACTGGTCCGTGCGTGTTAGCTTCCTCCAAGGTTGAATCCTTCTTGCCGACGAGTTCTAGGAGCTGCAAGTGGCCCACGATTCTCAAAAATTGCATCCAACTTACTGTTCAGCTCGCAAAGCTTAGTCTGAGAGCTTGAAGCGTGGCATAATCCTTCATTTAAGGCTGACAGCGTTACTATTGCCAAATCTGCTGCTGACATTTTCCTTATTAGCTAATAACCCAGATCTCTGCCGATTCCAAAAAGCAGAAACCCTATTATCATAAATCCAATTATGTATGCGTCTTCTACATCCTCAACAGACGGCACAGACAGGTACACCATCTTAAAAACACCCCAGGAAGCCATGACATATCCAGCTGTGTGTGTCCCTTCAGGGCATGAGGATTCCCCTGGACCCTGTCTTCTGGTAGAACATTTTTATGGTTAAGAGACCAGCTGACCAGATTCATAATAAATTTTGATTCGGAAGAAGTGTAACGAAAGGCTCTGAGGAGGTTCACAGGACAATAGAGCAAAAAGGCAGGAGGGAGAGAGGAGCGGGTGAAAGCGACCGTCTTCGTCGAGAGCAAAAGAGAGAATGGAAGCGTAAACTATGGGAGTGCGCTGCTTTTGGGACTCAGCTTGTTGGTGGCTCCTCAGGTTGAAGAAGTCCTTTTGGTTAAAGGACAAAACATTCCACCAGAATTAAAAAAAAGGAAGAAAAACTGCCCAGAAGACCTGAATGAACATTGTTGGATTTTTACTTGGATCATTGAGCATGAACTGTGTGGTCTCTCAGCTAATACCACACCACATTTTAGCTCAATAGCTGTAAAATTCACCGAGCCTTAGCCTTTTTTTATGCGGGCTAAAGCTAATTAGCCGTGGCGTCCATCTTTAATTGGATTGACTCCACGTTATTCAGTTGTAGATGTATATCCAATGATTACTTTCTAAATGTTTCCTGAAAACGCTGTTCTGTGATGTTGTTATGAGGTGTTCACAACCTATAAGTTGATACAAGCACAAAAAGTCAAAAAGATAGTCTTGTACGTTCTGAAGTAAAGTTCTGTCAAATACTCATCAATGGCTGGTATCTCATCAGCTGTGACATCAGTTGTTGAAGAGGGAGGACAACCAGACGGGCTTCATATGATCTAGGCTGGTGGCTAGCCAAACCATGTTTTTTTTTACATTATTGTTCAGATCTGTAGAGGAATTTATTTAAGGGAAAAGTTACATCAGCTAATAAGAAAGCTATGCAATTTTATGTGGGTGCTTGTGTGTGCATTCATGTGTCTGTTGTGTTAGCAAAATGTATTATAAACCACTGGGTGATACTCAACAGAAGCACACTGACAGCTGAATAATTTTAGAGCCTGTCCAATTATTCTTTAATTGCCACCACAGCTAATCAACATTAGCAAACACAAAAATGGCTATAACCCAAATTTTCAGGTGGGCTGAATTCTGATGAATTAGAAGCTGATGATATGCATTATTATTATTATTATTATTATTATTAATAAATAATAGGAACATAAAGGTATAGCATTCTTTGAAGAAATGCATATCGTCCTAGAAGCTGAGAGTCATTCAAAAATGGACTGAGTGCTAACTGGTTGCGTGAGATCTTGCAGTTTATCATGAAATTGTGTGTGGCATTTGACCAAAACATCTATATCTCTGTGATTTCTCATTATAAGATGATCCTAGCCCCCTAAGATCATCTTAGAATGAGAAATCACAGAGATATACGGTAGTTGTTTTGGGTTAGGGGTACTCTAACCCCTAGACAGAGTAGAGGCAGGGCAGCCGACTTGGGACCCAAAAGTCCCAGGCTCGATCCCCAGCCATTCCCACATGTCGTAGTGTCTCTGAGCAAAACAGTAATTGCTCCCTGGGTGCTTACATAGCTGCCCACTGCTCCACCTGGGTGCATCCCAAGTGCAATGGGTTAAAGGAAGAGAACCAATTTCACCATATGGGAACATACAATGATGACAACACATAGCACTTCTACTTATTATACTTATACTTATTAGTTTAAATCTCTGGCATGAACTGAAGTGGGCAATATGCATTCCTTCAAGGAAAGCTTAGGCCTTTAATTATCAAGAAAAAGGTTTGCAAGCTCTTTGTAAGCCAAGGCAGTTTACTTTGATCAGCTTCTACCATCTGACTTATGAACTTGTTGGATAAGGTCGTTGATGACACATTTAAAAGCTTTTAGCTGATCAGACCTGCCCTCCCCGTCTTCAGCGTGCCTTTGTCCTTCAGAACTCGACTCACTGTGGAGCTGCTTCATGTGGATCCTTCTCTTTCACACCGACCCATCTGCTGGGTATCCTGCAAGTCAAGCTGAGAGGAGATCGGCTGCTGAGCTTCTTTCACCGACCCCACCCGCCTAATTCCCTTCTCCATGCTGTACTCAGCTGTGACTACATTAGATTAGCCGTCACTCATCACTGGTTGGGAGTTAGGTAGGGAGGGGAATTGGAGAAGGAACAAGAAAGAGTAAAGCTGGGGCCTAGGGGTGCGCAAGTGCAGTTTAGAGGCCAGTAAAGGTGACTTTGAGAGTGACTGAGCAAAGACGCTGATAAATAAGATCTGTCTGACCCCCCGCACCCTCCACTCCTCTCTAATCATCAGTGGAGAGCTGCAGACATGTCCGTCACTCTTGCAGAAAAACAGAAAGAGGAAAGCAGACCGTCCCCTCCACATCTGAACAATGAATTTGGACAAATACTCTTGCTTAACTCAAGCTTCAGTGATAAACACGGTAAAGAACATCAATAAGGCTTGCAGCAAACCAAACGGACGAAGGCTGCACTTTAAAAAGACTTTAACGTGCACAGACAGGATCGATGATGCTAGCGTTGCTGCTTGTTACTGAATCAATACTGTACAACTGTAATGTGTAAAAAATGTAATTTTTCATTGACAGGGTGACCGTTTGAGTCCTCACTTTGGGCTTGTAGTCAAAAACTACCGGACCAAATTCAATGACAGTAAACCCAAAACATTTTTCCCCCATGATTTTATTTCCAAGAAACCCACTGCAGAGTGTCTTCTGGATGTACTAAGTAACAGTTCTAATGTTGCTTTTCTCTTTCGCCCTGTAACACGATTAGTTTGATGATACGAGTTGAATTGACTTAATTAACTCTAACAACATTGCTTTGAAACAACAGTGACCATAATCGCCTCCCTTCTGCCATATTGACCTAAATGCAGATCATTTCCAAATTAATATTTCATCACGAATGACTGACTTCCACATGTATTAGCCAATAGTACTGCACTCAAGCCCAGGGTCATGGAAGAGTGCATCCAGGAGGCTGCATGCAGTCTCAGAGGACTGGGCGGGGGGGTTGGGAGGTAAATGTGTGATGGGTTTGGCCGGGTCAGTCTGGCCCTCTCCTATACGGCCTCATCTGGCACCACCAGAGAATGATTTTTACCCATACATAATACATCATCTCGGTTCCATCTGCCCTCTCAGCCCGTCCTTGGACTCTGCAGGTCTAATAGGCATCGCTCCAATCAGGAGCAGACAGATAAGCTATCATGTGTGACTGTGGTGAAGGCTCACTGTGGCCCAGTTCACTTTCAATCTGTGATACATGAGAGTGGGAATAGAACAATTTAGTTTAATGGAGCAGTTTTTCTTCATCTACCTCTCAAAAATATTGTTTTGATGGTTTTACTCCACTTTCAAACATCCATTACCACTAAAATCCAGTATCCACTAAACGCTACAATTAGCGTAAACACGTTCATAGTGTTTGAGTCCTCTTTGTGAAATGATGTCTTCATGTTAAAGGCAGCAAACTCAAACGGAGACTGTTTGCTTGATGTTGTACATTTCTATTTCTGATTTGACTTCTTCAGGTCATTTTTTTTTTTACTTCTCAGTGAATTTTATTCATGGTGACAGAATTCATGCAGACAGGGTCAGACCCTTGTCGTTCTTAATGTTGCTCCGGTCCAGGTTGATGCGCTTGATTCAACGTTTGAGGGTTTCTCATTCACTGACTTGATTTATCCAGCATGACCTGTTAGAATAAGGCTGTCAAGCTTTTACTTTCTTTTTCTTTTCTTTTTTTTGTGGTGTTTGGGGGGAGGACAGGGGGTTGAATTAAAAACGTGAAATCCATGAATTTTTAAATCTTCTTGCTGGTGAAGTTCTGTGTTAAGCAGATATCCTGTAAGGACTAAACTGAAAAAAATGTTCTAACAGAAGCACCGTTCTGAGTTTTGCCTACAGAAAAACAAATATTAATAGAAGTGCCTTAAATTTGACATTTATAACTCTGCAATAAAATGCAGAAGCATTAAAGCTGCTGTCTGCGATTTCTGTATGACCAAAACACTTAGAAAAATTTTGAACAGGGAAAGCCTTCTGCTCCCTCCCCCTTGCTCTCTGGCTGACCTGCAACTCCGCCTCCTTAGCTCCTCCTCCTCCCAGCGCTGCAGGCTGGGACAGGCGGGGGATGAGCTGCGTGAAGCTGACACCCCACCCACATGAACAAAACTCTGTTTTTATTGGCTGGTTCAAAAAACTCTGTTTTTATTGGCTGGTTAACGGCTGGTCACTGTGGGTTTTTATAAATGCTTTTATTACCACCGGGAGACGCCAGAGGACTATAGTTTTTTTCAGAGATTACCTGTCAAACATATATCTATCATAAAATAGTGGCAGAGTGAAGAAATATGTTTAAAAAATAACTTACATACTGATCCTTTAAATTATAATTTAATGCTGCTTTGATATTTTGCTATAATGAATGGAGTGAATCTCACTGCTGTTAAACAATAAAAATATGTTGTTTGAGTGTTGAATGTTGCAAAACTGTTATTTATTTCTTTATAAAAACATTTGTTATTAATACAGATGGGCTAATCATTAAACTTATTGCAATTTTACATTTCTGGAAATCATAATTAGGTATGCACATCCATGCTTTATTTTTTTAACTCAGTTGTTCCTGTTATAATCTTTATTAATAATAATGATAATTAATATTTGTTTGTATAGCGTGTTTTAAAAAGCAGATGTATTCAAAGTGCTTAAAAAACAACAACAAATAGAACTGGCAGCAATTGAAATCTGTCCAAAAGCAACAATAACAGCTGCTTTCAGAAAAAGGAAGTAACAAGTTCAGGGTTGCAGGGAGCTCACATCTCCAGCGCTCCTAGGGTTAAATCTCATTCATCACTGGACAATGAAGAGACAAATGAGAAACAACCATTCACGCTCTCACTCACACATAACAACAATTTTACTTCAGCAAATTAACCTAACGTGCATTTTTTGTGCTGTGGGAAGAAACTGAAGTACCCAGTGAAAACGCATGCATGAACAGAGGGAACACAAACTCCATGCATAAAAGGCACCAGATGGGAGTTGAACCTGCAACTTTTTAGCTGTTAGGCTATCAGTGCTGACCAACTATTCCACCATATGCACAGTAGCACAGGAATGGGCAAGTTATGGAGGTCATAAAATTAAGACTAAACCTGTATTTTTATGATAAAAGTCTTACCTATTGAGTTCCACCCGCTTCGGATATTATCAACCATACGTAGCGGTCAGATTGCCCCTCCTGTACCTCCTAGGAGGTTTAAAGGTACGTTATCACCGTTACAAGCGATGACAGCAGGCTCCATCTTTAGCTACGTGGTTAGGTTTAGAGTAAAGGGTCTTGGTTAGGTTTAGGCACAAGGGTGAGCTGGGGTTAGGTTTAGGGTTGGTCCTCTGGGTCAGGTTAAGGTTAGATTTAGGAAAACGGTTACCGGTACATAAGCTGAAAAAAACAAAAACACAACACTTCCGGGTTTATGGAAACACGCTGCCTACTCACAGCGATTATAACGCTGATAACGTTCTTTTAAACATGCTAGGAGGTAGATTGTGACAGTTTTGCTGCTACAGTTGATAGCGCCCATTGACTGACAACATCCGAATCCGCTGTTGAGTTCAGCTAAGAATGTAGTAATAATACGTAAAATACCGTATTTTCCACCATACAAGTTGCGTATAAGTCTCATCATTGCAAAAATGTCTAATCAAGTGGAAACCATAAATAAGTTGCTTGGCCGTATAAGTCAAATTTATTTGTACGTCACCACTGACCACCGGAAAATGTGGGCTGGTGTTGTGCCAAAAAAAGATTGACGGGGGGGATGTTCCCCACAAGGGGGGAATCCAACGCCGCTGTGCGGGTTGTTCCTTCCGCCGGGTTGAATCCCCCGGACAGACTGTACGGACACCACCTGTTTACAAACTTTCTTTCTGATGCTCAATTACCATTTTGAGCTGTATATTTTTATTACCTGCAGTTTGTAATCTGTAAAAATAGCTTCTTTTTTTTTGTTTGGGGCCATTTTATTTGCATAAGTTTTTCTCAGTTGGGGTAGAGGAACAACATATAAAAGCCTAGAGGGCCCTCTAGCGGCTGCAACGGGTAATGTTTACTGGTTCATGTCTAAAAATGAATGGTTCAAGCATCAGTCAAAAATTGCATTATGAATAGGGGAAATAAAAAACAACAACAACAATGCAAATTGTTTGCTTCGCTTTAAACGTCGCAGGCCTTGCAAATTTATGCAAAAAGTTGTGACTTACATGCCGTGACTTACATGTCGGAAAATATGGTAATCTTATTCTCATGTCTCATTCTTCTGTTTTTAAGCCACAGAGCCCACTTTTCTTGTATAGAAAAAAAATGAAAATAAAGTGATTATTAAGACTGATAACTGTCCATTTCTAAAAATAATAGTTATTAGTGGCAGAATAGTGGTTGAAAACTAAATGAATGCACTCTATGAATTTGCCTTATACTTGTATAATTATTGAAATGTTTAACTTTGTGTGGAGATTTTTTTTAAAGCTATGTAAATAGCAAAACAAGCCAAATTAGACTACTGTACTGTGGTCGCTATGAAATAAATGAGGACACTACCTTTCAGTTTTTGAACAAACATTGACATATTGTACAGAAAAAGCAATATTTTACTGTCTATATCCTGTACCAGTGATTACTAACATACGCAGCAAATGTGGTAAAAGTTACTTGGCATTAATTGTCACAACTGTCTCTTACTTTACATTAATTATGCTTTTTATGCATTTCAGTAGCTGAAACATAGGCATTAGGATTCATAACTGCTGTACATTTTACTATTAAATTGGATCAATTGTGTAAAAACAAACCTGTATGAGTTGTGTTGTAAACATTTGTGAGAAGTCTACTGATCTGGCGGGGCACTTAACATAAGTTAGGCGAGAGCTGAAAGATTCTCCAAGCGTTTAACACCCTGCTTAGTGTCCATCTTCCACCGACTGGAAATGAGCCTAACTCTCCCTGCGCTTTAATCTTCACATCAGAAGTCAAGACCTGGCTCTAACAAAGTCCTAAACTAGCTGTGAGAGTAGCAACGCGACAACGTCACTGATCCGTGCTCTGAGGCCGCCGAGAGTTTCAGACTACCATCTCTCCATGGTCTCTGAAACCAATTGGAGCAATGACTCACTGCCATTTTTGTTCTCCTGGGAGGGAGGAGGATAAAAGTGCATCCTTCAAGGTCATGTACAAGCTTGAGGTCAGGTTTGGGGAAACGGTCAAGTGAATCAATTTACCCCGGAACAAAATGTTGTTGGATAGCAGGCTGAGAAGTGGCTTTAAAAACATTACATTTATCAATACTTATTCTCAGAAATGGCTTTATTGAATCCCCACATTTTATCTTATTATGCTGGTCAAATTTGAGTGTGAAACAAATTGGGAAAAAGATTCAAATCATGTGTTAGTCTTACCTTTATCATTAAGGGTGCTAATGAGTAATAATTGCATCACCACTATTACCATCCCATTCAGTTTTTTGTCTGGTATCTTACTGCGTAGTTTTGAAATAAACATTCAAATTACATGTATATACCCAAATGTGTGGCTCAATTGAGAATATGAAAACAGCAAGTCATGATTGTTGATAGCTGTATGTATCCTTGCAAAACATGGATGACATTTACAAGAAGAAAGTCAAGGGTGGTTAATGGTGTTTTAGGCAAAACGGATGAGAAAACCCAGCCTCCATTCTGAGCTCTGTAGCCTTTTAAGTGGAAACATCCGTCAGAGTTTAAACACGTTACTGGAAGTTGGTCTTAGCATGTCTGAACTGACACTTTGAGGTGTTTTACATTTTTACACATTTTTAGTTTGTTTTATGATTTTTATAATGTTCTCTACAGAACGTTGAACTGATATTTGGTGTCGCACTATTGAATTGTCTAAAATTATTTTTAATCTTTTGCAAACAAACTCTTGATTCCCACAACAGTTTTTGGAGCCTCAGCCTATACAAATTATACATCAAAATGTAGGGATTTTTGTCTTCCTTCACTCACCATGACTCTTACTGCTATAGAGCTTACAGAGTTCACTCAAATCCCCACAAATGCAGAACAAGCACACTCAAGCTTCAGGCTTCAAATCTAATCTTCTAATCTTTTTTTTTTTTTACCTCCTTTTAACATTTAATAGAAATTTTATCCCAGGTTCCACTGTTGCAGCCAAGCTGTCAGCAAACTGGCTTCCAGTTTGTGTTGGTGTTTGCTACACAAGGCAGGTGAAAGTGCTGCACTGCAGAACGGTTTGTGCCACGCAGAGAAACTCACATTGTCACATTTGCTGCCAAGATGAATGAAGTGTTTGATCACAATTCAATTTTCCCAATGCCTGAAACCTGCTCCTGTAATGGTGGCGCCACGAACAAATTTCCTCTTATGTCAGACATTTCAGGGTTGTATTTATGTTACCCTGGAGCTGCTCGTTGCACGTGGGTCTCAGTGTGACACATATAATAGGGTGAACCTCATTTTGGACCATGCTGACTGAAATATAATAAGATTGGAAATATCTGGTAAAAAGGAGCAAGTGGCTTCACTAGACTGATAAAACCATTTATGCTTGCCTTATTGCCTCAACCAGGGCCCACCAATAACTTTTTTTATTATTATTTTTTTATCTTAAATGAGGTTGAAAGGAATCATCTACCAGAAAATAGAATGAATATTTCACATCTTTGATGGGTTTTGTTTTGGAATAATCCCTTTTTGGTGGCTCAAAAGGTACAAAAAAACTAGAAAATTGTATTTATTGCTGAAGAACTTGCTGGAAAAACTACTGAAATTAGCTAAAAACATGCTGAAATGTAGCTGAGATGGAAGAGCAAACACAAGTTAGAAGAAGAATGTTGAAATAATACATATTTGAAGAATTAGATAAGCAGAATAAGAAGAAATGAGCACAAAAATCAGGAAATTAGCTAAAAAGCTAAACTTAGTAACAACAACAAAAAATTGCTGAAAAGTTGCTGAAAAGGTAGAAAGAAGCTTAAACTACCAGAAGAAAGTGGAAGGAGCTGAAATGAGCTCCAAGGTGTGAAATTACAGAAAAAAAAGCTAAACTTAGCACAAAACAGCTAAAAAGTAGCTGAATATACAGAAAAAGCTGAAACTAGCAGAGAAAAACTGAAAGGAGCATAACAAGCTGAAATTAGTATAAATAAGTTAATTAGGCTGAAAGTAGCAAAAATTGCCAAGAAAAACTTGAATTTATCTAAAAACTGCGGAAGCGTATTGCAGTCATCCATGGAAAAAAAAATTGAGCTTATATTGTAATAACGTGATATGTATGTACCGTAGTAATATCGTGATACTATGTAGTAATAACGTGATACGTATGTAGTAATAACGTGATACTATGTAGTAATAACGTGATACTATGTAGTAAAAACGTGATACGTATGTAGTAATAACGTGATACGTATGTAGTAATAACATGATACTATGTAGTACAAACGTGATACTATGTAGTAATGAACACTCATAACCATGTTACCCCATAATTTGCCTTGGTCGCTGTATTTTGATTGGGAATCACTGTATCACTGTATTTTGATTGCACCACTCTAATTGCGCTGTTTTTTAGTAGGTTTTGTTCACTGAATATTGTATTGATGTTTTATGGTTTGTGTTTTATGTTTCTATATTTTATGCACCGTTATGCTGAAGCAAATTCCTAGTCTGTGAATCCTGTTCATTGACAATGGCAATAATAATAAACTGAATCTGAATAACGTGATACGTGTGTAGTAATAACGTGATACTATAGAAATGAGCTAAAATGCTAAAATAAAGTATAATTATGTAAAGGTAGAGGAGCAAGCGTAAATTAACAGAGGGAAGCAGAAAGAACAGGTTTGCTGAAAGAAGCAGCAACAAGCACAAAAAGTTGAAATTATCTAAAAAAATAAGCGGAAATCAACATAAACAGTTGAAAAGTAGCTAAAAAGCAGAAATAAACTGAAATTGCCAGAAGAAAGTAGCCTAAAGCACATTTTTGCTTAATTATGCTGAAAAAAGTTTAAATGAGTGCAAGAAATGTGGAATTAGCTGAAAAAAATGTCATAAAAACAACTACATAGTAGCTGAAATGGTAGAAAAAGCTGAAACGCAGAAATAAACTGAAAGAAGCAGCAAGCTGAAATTAGCAGAAATAAGTTAGAAGCACAAAAATGTAGTTACAGTAGCAGAAAGAATCTGAAAGGATCACAAAACAGCTGAAATTAGCTAAAAAAATAGTTTAAATTTGCACAAGGAAGCTGAAAGAAGCTGAACCATAACAAAACGTGAAAGGAGCAGTAAAACAGATCTAAAGATTTGAAGGATGTAAAATGAGCTCAATTCATTTTCTATGAGGAAAAACGGGCAGAAAAGGCTAAATATTTCAAAAAGCCAAAGTTGCACCAATACCAAAGGTCATAGCAGGATGGTCCTGAAAGAGCTGAATGTTTTTATTTATGATTTGTTGAAATGGCCCAAAAATTGTGGAATGACAAAGATGCTGAAACGTGTACAAAAACGAATCAGTGTTTAGCTTCTTTATCTTTGTATCTTTAAGAGTCTATAGAGCACAGATGAAGTCCAGCCCTCACCACTTGTTTCATTGAACTCATCGATGTAGAGCAGCTGCAGGAAGAAAAAAAAACACACACAAAAAAACCTGGATTTTATGGAAGTCTTAAAATAAGAATTCCCTAAACTTGGACTTCAATCAGCCCCAAAACAGTTTTATGTCACATTTTCCACAAGTGGGTGTTTTAACCAGATTATTCTTATTTAATGCATATATTCAAGACAACATCAACTCAGACATTTTCACTTTAAAACCAGCAACAATAAAAACTTTTTTTTTAAAAAACATTAAAGAAAACAAACCAGAAGAGAGATCCTGAATTTCATAATTTTCAGTGGCGCTGGCAGCCACGGCTGAAAATGAATCATTAAATTAAGAACCATAAATAAAACAAAATTGTGTGGGATCATCGTCTGAGCTCACAGATTATTTTCTGGAAGGAAAAAAAAAAAATTAATATGAAATTAATGACACTTGTAGTCTCAAATGCTCAAATCCACTTTTACTAGTTACAGCAGGGACTTGTTTTTTATTTAAACTACTACATAATTACATACATCATATATTAATCTTCTTTGAATGTGTTAATGTCACAGTCACATGATTTTTTTAAATACAGAATTGTGAGGTATTATTTTTTCTACATTTTTAACTTAAGCAAGTCTTAATGCCTCTTTAGATGCAGACAAACTAAATTATGATATCATCAAATCGTCTTCACATTGTGGCAGAAGAAACCTCAACTGTTCGCTGACCAATGACTAACTATGTTTAGTCTATGAAGCCCTTCCAAACAAACAAAACAAACAAACAAACAAACAACAAACAAACAAACAAACAAAACAAAACAAAAACAGACGACAAAAGTAATATATTGCAGTTTTAATTGTTCATATTAACAAATTCTGGAAGTTACAACTTTTTACACAATCTGTTCTAAAGTCTTGTTTAAACACACACA
>JBBPBX010013827.1:0-46399 GCA_038048925.1 Garcialebias charrua
AGAAATTACACTAGGGAAAATCAGAACTTAACCAAAGTCAAAACTATTCACACTGTTAAACACAAGAAAGTGCTTAAAACCAACACGGCCAACCCAAGACACAAAGTACGACCTACTGGAACGGTTCCTCCATGGCGGATACCATCACCACCGACCCCAGAAGAACGGGTGTATCATTGGGTATGTCACTCATAATAATGACTGAGACTATCTACTCCAGAGAGGATAAAAAGAAGCTAGCGGCAGCTTATGCAGCAGATTGCTACGAAAATTAATTCAAGAGACTGAATTTCTGTTATTGGAACCTGATGAGTGTGTACAAAACTCAGGATTATTTACCAATAACACCAGTTTGGAATCAGAGGCATTATTATTGGAATTGGGCAGCTATATTCCATCCTGCTAATGCTTGGCACGAAAATTGGTTAAATATGACATTACCGTGGGTCTGGATAACCCCTGAGCTGCAGCATTTTGAAGGTGATTTCATAGAAGGGCCCTTCAGACGTCACACGAACTTAGTAGGGCCATATACTTCCGACATGTTTGTACAAAAGCTGCCTAAACCAGATGAACTCCTTAATGCACCGAAAGGTGACTTTGACAAAATTGACAAGTGTGTAGTTGAACGGATTTTCCTTAGCCTTAATAACTCAGTGTGGGAGAGTAGTGGAGCATCCCCTAGATGTAAGCTGTGGGAGACTGAGGTAGCGGTCATGTCTACGTGGCGTTACGATTGTACCACTCTGCGAAAGGCACAGACAGTTAAAATATTGCTCCAAGCCTGGCACGAGTACCATAAGAGGGATAAGACAAGAACCTGGTGGGGGTTTCAGGAAGAAGAAATAAAAGAGTGGGTAGCCCCGTGCTTGTACCAGTCAAATAATTATTGGATTAGATATCAGTTCTTAGCCACTGTGTATTCCAAAGAGCAGGATGTATGGGCGAGCGCTATATATCGCCCAGACAGGTTTGTTAGCCCTAGGCCATGGGAAATGATCTGTGACGAAAAACAGACAGTGTGTGTAATCAGTTTGGCTCGAAAACCCTGTTCTGAGCTACCCGGATGGGAAAGCTATTGTGATTCTTATTATGCAGGAGAATACTCAACCCACGCTCCAGAAGTGATCTGGAAGAAATATGGTAAAATATGGAGAAGGTCAGTGCCTGATGATACAACTTGTACTAATATTATATTGGGACATAAATTAAAAACTAGGAAGCACATTCAGGGAGTAATAATTCCCTTTGTATCAGACTCCATGATTGCTCTAGCCGAAGGCCATGCAGCAAGGCGCCGCATGTGTCTCGGGGACGAGATACAGGGATATGAATGGGTAGGTCCGAACCAAATCTATTCCAACCTATCTTGTCAGTATCCAGAAGAAAGCTGGAAAGAATGTGGTGATAAAGAGAATCTGCATAGCTGCGCATGGTATGAGACTGTTAGTTACACCGTAGGCCGCAAAGTTAAAGAAGCCATACATGGTGTTGGAGAGGTGATCAAGGAAGGAGGAAATATAGTTGAAGGGTGGATGTTTGAACTGTTCCTTCAGATCTGGCCTTATTTGGTAAGCTTAGTGGGCATAATCCTTGTTGCCTTAGTAGGGCGTGTAGCTCTACAGGAGTGTCTCAAAGCCATGGCCCGCAAAGGGGGGAGGAGCCTTAGGCCACTCCCACCAGAACCGGGCGCTGGCTCAGAATAAAAGGCCAGAGCCACAAGGAAACAGTCACTCTTCAGCCCTGAAGCAGCAGAGAGCGGTATCCAAGAGAACTCACATCAAGAGCCATTGAGAACTAACAGATAACCAGCTATCCAACAAAAAGCACTAGGGAACGAAATGCAGACACCACCTTGTGCCTTGGCCACGGTAATTATATATTTTTATTGGATAAATAGTCGGACTCACCTCAACGCATGGCTCTGGCTCTGGAACCAGTTTCCTTGAGAGGGGTTGGACACTCTTCCACTCTGGAGTTGCCCCTGGTGAGAGGCGCCGAGCAGGAGTGGGCATACTTGTTGCCCCCCATCTTGGTGCCTGTACGTTGGGGTTCACCCCGGTGAACGAGAGGGTAGCCTCCCTTCGCCTACGTGTGGGGGGACGGGCTCTGACTGTTGTTTGTGCCTATGCGCCGAACGGCAGCGCAGATTACCCACCCTTTTTGGAGTCCTTGGAGGGGGTATTGGAGGGTGCGCCTCCTGGGGACTCCCTTGTTCTGCTGGGGGACTTCAACGCTCACGTGGGCAATGACAGTGAGACCTGGAGGGGTGTGGTTGGGAGGAACGGCCCCCCTGATCTGAACCCGAGTGGTGTTCTGTTGTTGGACTTCTGTGCTCGTCATGGATTGTCCATAACGAACACCATGTTCAGGCATAAGGGTGTCCATATGTGCTCTTGGCACCAGGACACCCTAGGTCGTAGTTCAATGATCGACTTTGTTGTCGTCTCATCTGATCTGCGGCCGCATGTCCTGGACACTCGGGTGAAGAGAGGGGCGGAGCTGTCAACTGACCACTACCTGGTGGTGAGTTGGCTCCGATGGTGGGGGAGGATGCCGGTCAGACCTGGCAGACCCAAACGTATTGTGAGGGTCTGCTGGGAACGTCTGGCAGAGTCTCCCGTAAGACGGAGCTTTAACTCCCACCTCCGGGAGAGCTTTGAACACGTTCCGAGGGAGGCGGGGGACATTGAGCCCGAGTGGGCCATGTTTCGCGCCTCTATTGTCGAGGCAGCTTATCGGAGTTGTGGCCGCAAGGTTGTTGGTGCCTGTCGTGGTGGCAACCCTCGAACCCGGTGGTGGACACCGGCGGTGAGGGATGCTGTCAAGCTGAAGAAGGAGTCCTATTGGGCCTTTTTGGCCTGTGGGACCCCGGAAGCAGCAGATAGGTACCGGCAGTCCAAGCGGCATGCGGCTCGGGTGGTTGCTGAGGCAAAAACTCGGGCGTGGGAGGAGTTCGGAGAGGCCATGGAGAATGACTTCCGTACGGCTTCGAGGCGATTCTGGTCCACCATCCGGCGTCTCAGGGGGGGAAAGCGGTACGCGACCAACACCATTTATGGTGGGGATGGCGTGCTGTTGACCTCAACTCGGGATGTTGTGAGTCGGTGGGCGGAATACTTCGAAGACCTCCTCAATCCTACTGGCACGTCTTCCACTGAGGAAGCGGAGCCTGGGGACTTTGGGTCGGGCTCTCCAATCTCTGGTGCTGAGGTCGCCGAGGTGGTTAAAAAGCTCCGCGGTGGCAAGGCTCCGGGGGTGGATGAGATTCGTCCTGAGTTCCTTAGGGCTCTGGATGTTGTGGGGTTGTGTTGGCTTACGCGACTCTGCAATATCGCGTGGACATCGGGGGCAGTTCCCTTGGATTGGCAGACTGGGGTGGTGGTTCCCCTATTCAAAAAGGGGGACCGTAGGGTGTGTTCCAACTATAGAGGGATCACACTCTTAAGCCTCCCTGGTAAGGTCTATTCAGGGGTTCTGGAGAGGAGGGTCCGTCGGATAGTCGAACCTCGGATTCAGGAGGAGCAGTGTGGTTTTCGTCCTGGTCGTGGAACACTAGACCAGCTCTACACCCTCAACAGGGTCCTGGAGGGTGCGTGGGAGTTTGCCCAACCAGTTTACATGTGCTTTGTAGACTTGGAAAAGGCATTCGACCGCGTCCCTCGAGGGGTTCTGTGGCGGGTACTCCGGGAGTATGGGGTACCAGGCCCTTTGATATGGGCTGTTAGGTCCCTGTACGACCGGTGTCAGAGCTTGGTCCGCATCGCTGGCAGTAAGTCAGGCTCGTTTCCGGTGAGAGTTGGACTCCGCCAAGGTTGCCCTTTGTCACCGATTCTGTTTATAACTTTTATGGACAGAATTTCTAGGCGCAGCCAAGGTGTTGAGAGGATCCGTTTTGGTGGCCTTAGAATCGCTTCTCTGTTTTTTGCAGATGATGTGGTCCTATTGGCTTCATCAGCTCGTGATCTACAGCTTTCGCTGGAGCGGTTTGCAGCTGAATGTGATGCGGCCGGGATGAGGATCAGTTCCTCCAAATCCGAGGCCATGGTCTTGAGCCGGAAAAGGGTAGCGTGCCCTCTCCGGGTCGGGGAGGAGGTCCTTACCCAAGTGGAGGAGTTTAAGTATCTCGGGATCTTGTTCACGAATGAGGGAAAACTGGAGCGTGAGATCGATAGGCGGATAGGTGCAGCGTCCGCAGTGAAGCGGGCGCTGTACCGGTCTGTCGTGGTGAAGAGAGAGCTGAGTCAAAAGGCAAAGCTCTCAATTTACCGATCGATCTACGTTCCCACCCTCATCTATGGTCATGAGCTTTGGGTTATGACCGAAAGAACAAGATCTCGGATACAAGCGGCTGAAATGAGTTTTCTCCGCAGGGTGGCTGGACTCTCCCTTAGAGATAGGGTGAGAAGCTCAGTCATCCGGGAGGGACTCGGAGTAGAGCCGCTGCTTCTCCACATCGAGAGGAGCCAGTTGAGGTGGCTCGGGCATCTGGTTAGGATGCCTCCTGGACGCCTCCCTGGTGAGGTGTTCCGGGCATGTCCCACCGGGAGGAGACCCAGAGGAAGACCCAGGATACGCTGGAGGGACTATGTTTCTCGGCTGGCCTGGGAACGCCTTGGGATTCCCCCAGAGGAGCTGCTCCAAGTGGCTGGGGAGAGGGAAGTCTGGGCCTCCCTACTTAGGCTGCTACCCCCGCGACCCGACCCCGGATAAGCGGAAGAAAATGGATGGATGGATGGAAAAAACTGACATGGCGACAGAGCAAAGAGCAAAGAGCAAACTGAGTGAAGCACGAGGAGACTTGGAAACAAACCAGGACTCAGACTCTGTGTGAAAACACACAATGCTCCACTAACTTCTGGACTAAACACTTAGGTTAAATGAGCTGAGGTTGACAAGGAGATGAGGAGCACCTGAGCTAAATGAGACCAGGTGTGAGGGGGCGTGGCCAGACCCAGGAGCAGGACTGAACTAAAAAAGATACTGACCAAGGGTCAGTACTGGTGGTACGAACACAAAACTGATCAAATGAAACCATAAGTACCAGAACTAAACCCAGTAATGAGAAAATAAAACATAATGACCAAAAGGGAATAAAACCAGCAATAAACTGTGAACTGACATGGGGTGAATAGAAATGAAACAGTACATTTGTATATTTGTAAAAGCTTTTAAAAAAAAAGATCCAAACAGAAACAATCAGCAGGGACAAGTGTATCGACAATAAACTGATGAAGAACAAAGGAAACCAGCTAAAGTTTAAATAAGTATAAGAATAGTTTGCAAAATTTAAACATAAAGCAAAGATAACCGAATAATTTTTTAAAAAAAGAAACAGGGAAAAGAGCCACAAAAAAAGATTAAATAAAACCATGACTGAACTATTTAACCAAAGTTTAAAGCAAAACAAATTTGCAAAAGTTAAAACTGTTTTTTTAAAATAATTATTAGCTAATAAACACCATAAATAAGCACAGCTCTTGATTTTATTTTTAATTTAATTATTTTGTTAATTGTTGTGTTTGAATCAAAATGTAGTTTTACATCAGTTGCAATAATGCAGCTGTTTAAATATCACCCGAACCCTAAACCGTGCAGGTTTTACAAATTCAAGACTTATTTTAGGTGATTAATCGTGGCAGAGAGATCAGGGCAAAATAAAGACGATAACTCACAGTAGAGGGCGGCACGGTGGTTCAGTGGGTAGAGTGTTGCCTTTCATGGAGTGGAGTTTGTGGAGTTTTCATGTTCTCTCCGTCCATGCTTGGGGTTTCTCTGGTTTCCTCCAACAGATGAAAAACCTGCATGTAGCTTAACAGCTAACTCTAAGTGTCCCTCAGTGAGAGGGACACCAGTGACCCCTGCGACCTGGAGAGGAAGAAGTGGATGAAGCTAATGGATGGTTGGTCACCACTGCACACAGCACCATTTATTACCACAATTAACTCGCTGCTTTTGAGTTGACGCTCACCACCTCACTCAGATATTAGCAAACAAACTGCTTTATGTGTCACAGAGTCATGGGTCTTTCCTTCAAACAAATGTCCACAACCACCGTAACACAATAATCATACGGGGCGTTTATAACTCTTCTGCTTCTCAAACACATTTGAATGGATGAAATGTTAAACTATACAAGCATGAGGTTCAGTGACACAAATACTATTAAGATGGAAGCCTATATGTTCACACTCTGTAGTAGTTTAAAAGGACAGCACACAATATTCCAGCACTTCAGTCCGCCATGTGAAAAATACAGATTTAACTACAAACAATTTTCATCTGCAGTTAAATTAAAAATTGGGAAATTGTGGGGGGGGGGTTACATTTAGAAATGTATGACAGCAGCACATCTTACAATAAATGGGACAGGCATGAAAAAAACTGAAAAAGTAAGTGGAATGAATAAGAAACAGCAGAAGGAGCATTTGGCAACTAATTACATTTTTATAAATGGTTCAGTAAGGAGACTGTGTAAAAAAAAAGAACATTTTTTAGAGGCTGAATCATTCAGAAGTAAAGATGGGCACATGTTCAGCAGTCTGTTAACTGCATCAAAAAATAGAACTATCTCAGAATAATATTCCTCAATGGAAAATTGGAAAGACTGTCTGTAAATATCCTACCATATGGAGTTCATATTATCATCAAAAGGTTTCAAGAATCTGAACAAGTCTCTGCTCAAAGGACACGACTGAAGGTCACCATCAGATGATTGTGATCTTTGGGCCCTCAGGCAGCAAAGAAGGCTCAGGAACACTTACATCATCGTCTGTAATCACAGTTCACTGTGTCATCCACAAATGCTGGTTGGAGCTTTCTCATCAAAGAAGGAGTCATGTGTAAACACGACCTGAAGGTGCTGCCTTCTCTGGACCAAAGCTCTTTTTAAACGAACTGAGGAAAAGTGGAAAACTGCTCTGTGCTCTCAGACACAAAGAAATCAGAGACACTTTTGTAAAACCACGGATGCAGACAGTAACCATACGGACTGCTAGCACACAGTTCAAAAACTTGCCTCTCTGATGGTATGGGGGTGCATTAGTGCCTGTACATGGGCAGCTTACTGTAGCATGAAGATGTGCTCTCCTGACCATGACCTCTGACCCTGAGTTCACATTTCACAATCTTCCTGAACTGGTTTTATTCAAAGTTACTTTAGATCTGAACAATGTCTGATGTTTTCACACATTCTCTGTCCTGGAACTATTTACGGTACATCAGTTACAGTTTGATAATCATTACATGTGTCTTTTAAGCTGTTAAGGAAGAAAAACGTTATTCATAAAGTTAAGTTTAGCTTATATGATATTGACATTTGTGAACATGGATAACGTTTATTATTATTGTAAAATTATGTGAAATGTTTTAATATGTTTTAACACATTTCCACTGCTTTGTTTTCAGAAATAACTCATACGTCATAACTCTGTGTAGAGTTCTGGGGCAGAAAAGATCATTAAACATCAGACGGTGGTCAAAACAGTTTGGAAATACCAGCACTTTCATCGGAGCTGAATTCATTAAAAAACTGCACTTTTGTGCAACGTGTTCAGTTCTGTTCATCTGTTTTCCACATCTCCTGATGTGTTTCTGTGTTGTCCATCATCTTTGTTATTTCTGACAAAGGATAAATAAGTTTTGCTCAGGAATGTTTTCCTAGAAGATAAAATGTTTGTTTTTTTACTGCAAGGCTTCACAGCTTTAATCTTTGGACTGCTTATCACCCGCCCACTATTCTCATCAGCTGCTTTCCGGCTGACCCTGTTAACATCTCGCCTCGATGATGACAGTGGATAAACACCTGGCACAATCCTACAAGGACCCCCTGCACCATAATCTGTTCCCTACATGGAGTTTTGGAGGCTCGATCCGCCTCCAAAGACCTGGAAGAACAGATCAACCATCAGCTGCACTTCCAGACTCGATCTGGAAAGAGTACGAGAATTTGGTGAGGACTACAATGCAACATTAGGTCAGGTTACGATATATAAACTGATGTAATTTAATAAAATATGATTTCCTTGCTTGCAGTGCTAAATAACTCAATCTGATTAAATCTAATAACATTTCTCATCCAAATTTCAAAGTAAACTATTTATAAAAAAGTTTAACTTTATCTAAATTAATATAAAACAAAATAAATTCTGTCCAAATAATTATTTTCTTCAAGATAAAAGAGAATTAATCCTTGATGAATCCTTATTGCTTGATCAAATCCAGGTGTTAATTCAACAACTTCTTCTTAAAACTATTTCTACCCAGAATCTTATTCTTTCTTTATTATAGTTTTATTATTGATGACATTTGTAATAAAACTTCAAAAACTAATTTGGGCTCCTCATTTGGAAGAATATTCATGTATTATACTTTGTATATAGGTGATTGTATATACAGTATAGTATTCACAGTACAGAATTTTCTGTAATTAATGGATTATATTACTGGTCACTGGTACCCATATTCAGTAACTGAGTTCTTCTTATTAAATGTGAATATATTAATGAAGCTGTTGCTGGTCAGCACTTGGTGCCCTGGTTTAAAGAGTGCAAAAATAAGAGTGAGGAGCAAGTGTCACCCTTCTTCCTCCATCCTGCATACTACATTTAATGGTACCTGTTTATTAATCATATGGAAAGCACTATCAATACAGAAACATGGGTTTTAGAACAAGCTATCCAATCCAGAGAGTGTCTTTTCAGGGAAGGTTTTGCATATTTCATCACGACCATGCTAAACCCCTTACTGCATCCATTCCATCTTGGCTCCATAGTAAAAGACTCTTGGTGCTAAAGTGTCCTTCTGCAGTCCAGGCTGCTCTTACTGACTGAACACAGTTGATGCCTCATGAAACAAAAATTATGACAAAGAAGATTTAAGACATGCTGACAAGCTATCATACAGGGATGTAGCATCCCCTACCAAAACCTCCAGCAGCTGTTCTCCTCAGTTCTCATACATGTACAGACTGTTGTTAAAAGAAGAGGGTGATGATAATGATGCTTCACAGTGTGGTACACTCAAAGAAATGAATCATTGACTTAACTTCTTTTTTTCAACAGTTTCCACATAATTGTATTTTGTTAGTTAAAAGCAAAAAATATATAGTAATCTGATTTTATGACCTTATGTATAAAATTAACGAGTTAACCTAACTACTTCAAATCACTTTAGATTGATAAAAAACAAGTTAGCTGAACAGCATTCTTTTAACAAACTGCCACAAGAACATTGACAAATAATAAACTTTTACTCTCAAATGTCTCATATTTGAACAAGCAAGGCAAAATAAATACAACCTGAGAGGACAATTCATTTAGTTTATACTGAGAATTGTCCTTTCAGGTTGCATTTGTTTGACCATAGAACTGTAATAACATTGATTCACACTCACAAGTTGGATATCTTGTATATATCTAATCATCTATAAATACAACATTCAAATAATCATTTTAATAAATCAAATAAACTTTTGTGTGTGCGTGTGTGTGTTACGGTGGAACAAACCAATTTCCTGAATATAAAATTTCACTGTGAAATTTCATTTTCAGGTATGCTCAGGTATCCAAACATTAAGTGTAAGACCATGTGTGTGTCAATGATTGAGTCTGTTGGTGTTTGTTTATTGTGATTTGTAAGCATTTTATAGTGTTGTATTTCCCGTTTTATTTTATTATTGCATTGTATATTCATTTTTTTTTTTTTTACTTGTCAAGGGACTGCAGATGTGAATTAGCTTTTGCTATGATCTGGCACAGCGCATCAAATGGTGACATATGTTTGAGTTGTGCATTGTCCCTTTTTTAAATAAAGTTCATTCATTCAATCATTCATAACATATTCTTGTTTTATTTACATATTAAAATTGTAACTTTTCCCAATTGGTGTATTATTTTCTCGTTTGAGCCTTTCCATAAGAATCCTGATGATGTCATACCATCTTTACCAACTCTCTTCCTGACTGCCTGAGAGCTGCCTGAGAGCTCCACAGTCACTGGTTGACTTTAAGAGCGGCTTGAAGACATTTCTTTTTAAGTGAGCCTACTCTGCCTCCTCATGATTCTATCTTTGATCTTAGTTGATACTGTTATTGATTTTACTTGTTTATCACTTGTTTTATTTGACCTTTAATTTTGTTGCACTTTGTAGCACTTTGAGATTTTCATTCATGAAAAGTGCGTTATAAATTAAATTCATTATCATTATTATTATCTTTTAATCTAGTTTTCTTAGGAGTTGCTCCTGTACGGTTGCCCTCATAATATTTGCCTTTTAAAACCTGTCTTGAGTTACGCATTGGATAAGTATTACTGGTAGTTGTAGTTTTTATGATGCCATGGTCTTCCCAGCTGGTTATGTGCCAGTCCCTCCCATCCTTCAGTGATGTAGCTTCAAGGAGCTGTCCG
This sequence comes from Garcialebias charrua, assembly GCA_038048925.1. Classification (NCBI taxonomy): domain Eukaryota; kingdom Metazoa; phylum Chordata; class Actinopteri; order Cyprinodontiformes; family Rivulidae; genus Garcialebias; species Garcialebias charrua. The sequence continues at coordinate 10,407 of JBBPBX010013827.1, forward strand.
CGGTGCTGAAACGCCTCCTGCTCCTCTCTGATGGGAGGATGCACAGAGACAACATCATATTTCTGTGGCTAAATAAACATCATATTACTGCGCTTCTTCCTCACGTCTCCTCCTCCACCACCACCATCATCATCATCATCATCATCATCATCATCATCATCATCATCACCATCATCATCATCATCGTCATCATCATCATCATCAGGGATAAACAGTGGTGAGATATTTTTAGACGGACCCTCCTCCTTCTCTTCCTCCTCTTCAGACTTTCTCCCTTCAGGACTGGATCTAACCAGAGGTAGACGCCAAACTGACGTCAGAGCACGAGGAATTTGACGTGTGAACCCCCCACGTCGAGTCCACGCACACGCACACACACCAGCCCTGCCTATCAACAGTCTCTCCTCTCCTCCTCTGGATGCAAAGCGCGCAGTTGTTCTCTCCTCCACCTCCTTTTTCTGATCCTCCCTGTCAGCTCGCAGCTCCGCTCCTCCTGAGGATAAACAATCTGTAAATATTGTTTTTGCTTGTTTATTTATTTATTTGTTTGTTTACTTACTTTCTCCGTGTGGTTGCGTTCCCCCACTGACATGGAAGTGAGATGCCGTCCAGCGGTGCTGTCGTGCGTGTTGGCTGTCCTCTGCTCCGTGGTTCCGGGCTCCGTGGGCTCCGTGGGCTCGCTGTTCGGGGACAGACAGTACCTGAACGAGTGGGCCGTGGAGATCCCGGGTGGGATGTCTGCTGCCCAGGCCATCGCCAAGGAACTGGACTACGATCTGGTCCGACAGGTGAGAATCCCACCAACGCCCCGGAGCAACACATCTACTCTGATAATACTGTAATAATAATAATACAGTAGTAATAATAATAATAATAATAATAATAATAAGTTCAAGTCACTTTATTATAAGGGACCTGTTAAAGGAATTGGAGGAGAAGTGAAACAGGTTAGGTTAGGTTTAATCTTAAACAGATTTAAAGCAGCAGCCTGTAAGCCGATCAGGATATAGGAAATCAGTGTTTGTTTTTCTTAATTTAAATGCGTTTCAGCAGCTCCCTGTTAAATCACAGGATTACAGCTATGACTCACTGCCTCATCACTTCTGACCTCACCGGTCCTGTCCATCAGTCTGTCTGAGTCCAGGGCTCCTCAAACACCAACAGGCTCAGGACCAGTTAGACCTGGTCCAGTTTGGCTACAATGAAAACTAAATACATTACAGCAACATTAAAAACATTTTCTGTGCTCCCGCACTAATTTATAACTAATCAGTGATGTTCATATGTTCAATGTTTTTGGATTCGTATTATCTTGCATATTGTTATATATAGTAGGGCACAGTGTTTTACTTTACAGTAAATGTATTTCTTTACTTTAATGTCGTTTTTCTCATATATACATAAGCGTTTTTATAAATCAACAATTTGTATTTAAATGTTGTGTCCTCCTGTGTGAGGAAATATCATGTATGAGTATCAAATATAAACATCATTTGACATGTGTGCAACCAGAAAGCATCGGATGAAATATAATTATACCACACTAACTCCCTCATATATTTCCACACGTTTTTTTTTTCCTTTATAGATGGTCTCCCTTCTCACCTCACAGCCATCCTCTTCACACCAATATCTTTTTTTCCCCATACGTTTTAAAGGGATCATGTGGCAAAGTGTCACAATATGTCAGTTTTTAGAGAACGGTTCAATGCTTACAATAATCTAAATTAATGAAACACTAAATTAATCTGGTTGTAGAAGAAAACAGGCTGTTGAATGATGAAGGGAGCAGGGTGATGAGAAAATGATTCTATACTTTAATATATTTAGCAAAAATCACAGGTCAAGCATATGCAGCTTATTTGATTTTTAAATTGTTCCTCTAAGTCGACTTGGTCTATTGCCGTTAATCTGATAACAATTCTGTAAACAATCTTTTAAGTGACTTTTCTTAACAGTTTTTTCAGAGGACATTAATTACACTAAGAATATAGTGTTAGATTAGCTTGCTTTAAGTATTGCATGTTATTATTAGGGACGAGATGGTGTAGTGATAATGGCAGTCGTCCCCCGATCGGAAGGTTGGAGGTTCGAATCCCGATTTCCCACACCATGTGTTGTGTCCCTGGGCAAGACACTTAACCCCGAGTTGCTCCCGGTAGGACTGGCTGTCTCCTTGCATGGCAGGCTACTGCTACCGGTGTATGAATGTGTGTATGAATGGGTGGATGGCTGGTGCTGTAAAGCGCTTTGGGGCCCCTCATAGGGGGCTGGAAGGCGCTATACAAGTAAGCTCCATTTACCATTTATTCACAGAGAAAATGGAGTGAGATTAAAAGTCTTTAAAGCTCAACACCATGGTTCTCCAAGTGTATCAAAAGGACGTTACCCAACAAGTTAATTTACCATCAGAAGATGAACTGTGATGAATAACAAAACATGAATGTACCGGTAAAATCTTGGCTCCTAATAGAAACTTGAAACCAAAGTGTACTGGAAAACATTTTGTCAAGCGTTGTGTAAACGGGAGTGCACCTGACGTGCTGATTTGACTGAACTTATTTAACATTAATTTTACATTTTGTATTCAATCATGATAAAATAGCTCGTCTTTGTGCTGAATATATCTGTAAAGACGTTGAATGTGCTGAATAAACTGATATTTAGTCATTTAATAATGATGCACGGTGAACTGCAGGAGCAACTAAAAGCCAAAAGGACGTCAGTCTCCAGATTTCATGGAGCTCCCTGTTAAACAATATTTCCTCTCCAACACCACGATGTTTCTCCAGATCGGGGCCCTGCAAAACCACTTCCTGTTCAGACATCACAACCATCCTCGCAGAATGAGGCGCAGCAGCGAGCACGTCACCAGGCAGCTGTCGGAGGATGATCGGGTAAGTGACCCCATCAGGATGTTCTTGTCTGTGTGGGAGCTCTTTGTCTTTACAGACAGCTGAGAATGTGTGTGTGTGTGTGTGTGTGTGTGTGTGTGCAGGTGCTGTGGGCAGAGCAGCAGTATGAGAAGAGGCGCAACAAGCGAGCGGCCCTCAGGGACTGCAGGGACTGTCCTGTGGACAAGCTGTTTGATGATCCCATGTGGAACCAGCAGTGGTACCTGGTGAGTTGACACGACTGCTTCGACAAGATGAGAAACAACGTTTTCCATCAAATCAACCAGTTTTGGACACGTTTCTGGGCAGATGTAAGTTTTAATCTGGTCACATGTTGGGAGCACTGGGCTCTGGTTTGACCTTCTGTTTGTCTGCAGCCTGAAAACTTAAACTCCTCTTTGGCACATGCTTTGAGCTGGCGCTCACTCAGCACACATCTGCAACACTTTCACGCATGCAGCAGGTCATGCAGCAGGTCATGCAGCAGGTCATGCAGCAGGTCATGCAGCAGGTCATGCACCAGTCTGTGTGCCCGCATGTTTGAAGGCATTACTGCAACAAAAATGACACAATGAAACAATAGTTTACCATGCAGGCAGCTCCAGCCAAAAGATCCATTTGCTGAATTGGTTCCACAGCCCCCGGTGGAGATGAGGGATGATAATCCAGGAGGATGATGCAGAGTGGAGCAACGTGCATTTACCCAGTAAAGCAGGTTTTAGACACGAATAGCGAAACAGCAGATTGTCACATTCGGATCTATTTCTGACGTGTTTACGTCATGTTGCCCTCAAATCCTTTGCTGATTTTTATCCACGAGCTAAAAATAAACTGAGCAAGACAGATCATTAATGTCTTGCCAGAGCTGAAAACTAAAACCACCTTATGTTGACAAATGACTGTCGAGTCATTTGGTTAAATCTTAAAAATAACAGTATTGATGATCTAATGTGATACTGCAAAATGTCATGATCTGGTTGGGCTCAGACCATGTATTGTGAAGGATTCTCAGCTACTACCAGAACAAATTTTAACCTGATATCTGTCAAATCTACTGAGCTGTAGCCATTTGTGTTTGGCGAGGTTGATTAGCTGTTGTGGCCATCTTGAATTGGATTGACTGCAACAAAACTAGTTGTAGATGCACGTAGGGGTTGTTTCTGAGCGTTTCATTAAAATGTGTCTGCTGGTTCTTTAACTATTTTACTAACACAGCACACAAACGAGCACAGACGTGCAAAATCATCAGCGTACGCCTTTTGCCTTTTGGTGGCGGCTGCTAATTAAACTAAACATCATCAGCTGTTAGGTGCAACAAACAGGACAGTGTCATTTTTGTTTACAAGTGCTCACCATCACCATCATGATATGCTGCAGGAAGAAGATGGGTTCTGATTTTAGCTGCATCATCTCACATTTTTATGATAAATGGATTAATAATCCTAAACTGAAGGCTGGATCACCATCAAACATCTTCTCCTAGATCTGAGAGAAACAGCCTAAATGTGTGTGCTGTGTGTGTTTGGGCTGGAGGACATTTGTTCCCTCAGCCTTGGTTTTTTTTTTTTTTTTTGTTATAGCACCTGCACTAACCAAACATGAGTCATGCTCAGAGTGGATGAGAAAGCAAATTGAGATGAATCATTTTTGCCGATGAGGGATGATGACCCTAATGGAATTGGCCGTAAAGTGCCGCTCTCCGTATTTCCACATCAGGCTGTGTGTGTCACAACAACGGGCCGTGTTACAGCTCCGGTGTGATTCACTCGTTTCCTTCATTTAGCCCCAATGTAATGCAGCATCAGACGGAACAGAGGCTGCTTTTCATTTTGCCTCTGTCGTTGTGAATACTGTATTAGTCTTGTCTTCTTATTATAGCAGCAACAAATGAGGGCACACGGGATAATGAGGGGAGTGATTAGATAACGCAGAGACGGGGGGGGGGGTGTTGTAAAACAAGGCAGTGTGTAGAAGATGAAAAGTGATGCTGGCAGACTTTGATGAGCACTGATGCTGGACTGAGGGCGGAGCAAGGACCTGTAGGACCTGTAGGACTTGTAGGACTTGTAGGACCTGTAGGACCTGTAGGACTTGTAGGACTTGTAGGACCTGTAGAACCTGTAGGACCTGTAGGACTTGTAGGACCTGTAGGACTTGTAGGACCTGTAGGACTTGTAGGACCTGTAGGACCTGTAGGACTTGTAGGACCTGTAGGACCTGTAGGACCTGTAGGACTTGTAGGACCTGTAGGACCTGTAGGACCTGTAGGACTTGTAGGACCTGTAGGACTGTAGGACCTGTAGGACCTGTAGGACCTGTAGGACTTGTAGGACCTGTAGGACCTGTAGGACCTGTAGGACTTGTAGGACCTGTAGGACCTGTAGGACCTGTAGGACTTGTAGGACCTGTAGGACATGTAGGACCTGTAGGACCTGTAGGACCTGTAGGACTTGTAGGACCTGTAGGACCTGTAGGACCTGTAGGACTTGTAGGACCTGTAGGACCTGTAGGACCTGTAGGACTTGTAGGACCTGTAGGACCTGTAGGACCTGTAGGACTTGTAGGACCTGTAGGACTTGTAGGACCTGTAGGACCTGTAGGACCTGTAGGACTTGTAGGACCTGTAGGACCTGTAGGACTTGTAGGACCTGTAGGACCTGTAGGACCTGTAGGACTTGTAGGACCTGTAGGACCTGTAGGACCTGTAGGACTTGTAGGACCTGTAGGACTGTAGGACCTGTAGGACCTGTAGGACCTGTAGGACTTGTAGGACCTGTAGGACCTGTAGGACCTGTAGGACTTGTAGGACCTGTAGGACCTGTAGGACCTGTAGGACTTGTAGGACCTGTAGGACATGTAGGACCTGTAGGACCTGTAGGACCTGTAGGACTTGTAGGACCTGTAGGACCTGTAGGACCTGTAGGACTTGTAGGACCTGTAGGACCTGTAGGACCTGTAGGACTTGTAGGACCTGTAGGACCTGTAGGACCTGTAGGACCTGTAGGACCTGTAGGACCTGTAGGACGTGTAGGACCTGTAGAATTCCATTTATAATGCACTTTTCTGTAGGACTCAGTGTATAGGACCTATAGGACCTGTAGGACCTATAGGACCTGTAGGACCTATAGGACCTATAGGACCTATAGGACCTGTAGGACCTATAGGTCCTGTAGGACCTGTAGGACGTATAGGGCCTGTAGGACGTATAGGACCTGTAGGACGTGTAGGACCTGTAGGACCTGTAGGACGTATAGGACCTGTAGGACGTGTAGGACCTGTATGACCTATAGGACCTGTAGGACGTGTAGGACCTGTAGGACCTGTAGGACGTGTAGGACCTGTAGGACCTGTAGGATGTATAGGACCTGTAGGACGTATAGGACCTTTAGGACGTGTAGGACCTGTATGACCTATAGGACCTGTAGGACCTGTATGACCTGTAGGACCTGTGGGACCTATAGGACCTGTAGGACCTGTAGGACTTGTAGAACCTGTAGGACCTATAGGACGTATAGGACCTTTAGGACCTGTAGGACCTATAGGACCTGTAGGACCTGTAGGACCTGTAGGACCTATAGGACCTGTAGGACCTGTAGGACCTATAGGACCTGTAGGACTTGTAGGACCTATAGGACCTGTAGGACAGCAGAGGTGGAGATCAGGAGCAACAACAGTTTCTTTATTTGTCACAAGTGGGCGACTGGCTGAACTTCATTAAAGCATGACTCATTCCTGCAGTGTGAAACTCCTTCTGCCTACATCACTGTGCACACGCGTCTCCTATAGGACCTGTAGGACTTGTAGGACCTGTAGGACATTAGAGCATGACTCATTCCTGCAGTGTGAAACTCCTCCTGCCTACATCACTGTGCGCACGTGTCTCCATGGCTGAGCCTGTGCACGTCTAATGAGGCATTTTTTGTGAGTGCGCTCGAGCTCATGTGATTGTTGGCTGAATACTGATAAAATCCATGAAAGGCTGGAGACTGAGAGCCCCCTCAGATAGCACCATCAACAACTGAGCAGCACCATGTGAGGTTTTAGCTGTTCGGTGAAAGAATGGGACAGGTTGAGCATTTTCATTGTGATCTACTGGATCGACAGCCAACACTGACTGTCCCAACAAGAGGGAGCAGATTCAGTCAACACCAGAGGTTCAGAGCAGAGATGAGTACTCTGCAGGGGTGAGTCATGTCTGGGGCTGGTGTTGTGCAGCGGCAGTGCACAACAAGATCAAATGTCCCACCAAGATCCTCCTAAGACGTCAGGAAGTCTTGCCACGTTGTTCCCGGGTGGTTTTCTTATTTTTAACTGACAGTTCACAGCTTTTGAAGAGGGGTTCTGTGGAAAAATTATGATTTATAGATATCTTACTTGTTGTAGATAGATTTTGGAGAAATAGAATGAAAATTCACTTTGCATCTTTTTTTTTCTTCTTCAAACAGTGGAAAACAAATTACTTCTGTCCTGACACATAAATGATTTAAATAGTAAGCACCAGCTTCTGTTTTTATTTATACAGTAGCCTATATGAGTCTCCATGAGTATACAGTATATGAGAATATGAGTCATCACTCAAAAGGAGGCAGGGACGTGGCGGAGAGGCGAAGGACCTGAATGTGTCGCTTCACTTTAAAGAGTTTAATTCTGAATAGATTGACAAACTAATGGCACATTTGAGCAGGGCTGTGACCAAAGTGAGCTGCTGGTAAAAAATAGTTTAATGTGAAGTTTATGGTATTGTATCAAATTTTTTTTTAAAATCATTTGCATAAAGGATATGACATCCGGGAGACTGGAGTTGTTTTAAGGCAGCAGTTCCCTTATCAGTCAGGTCTCTCGGTGCAACACTATTGCTATGGGAAATTGCATCCCCGCGTGATTACCTGAAGGAATATATTCACGCCTTTACGGCAGGGGGCGTAAGCGTTACGCCAGAGACCCCGCCCTCTGGGTACTTAAGACGCGGACGCCCATCCTACTTTCTCTTTTTGCCCTTCACCTCGCTTAAACCTGAACTTCTCTTTGTGGGACTTCTCTGTTGTACATCGCTCGACCAGAGGTGAGCTCGCTCCCTACGCTGAGCGTACAGAGAAATTTCCTGCGTATTGCTGGGCTGGCAAAAGCTAGTCCGGCACTCTTTTCCTTAACCCCAAAGTTTTCTTCTCTTCTCTCCGCAAACTGCTTCGTTCGACGGCGCTAACTACGTCAGATCGCTATCCTGCTAAAGTCGTAGCAGGCTAGCCAGCGAAAGCGACGCGACGGAGGAGACGTCTTGAACAAGTATTTTGAAAAGACTTGCTTGTTTTTTCTCGGCCATGGCTCCAGAGAAAGGAAAGCGAAAGCCAAGATTTACGAAAAAGGCTAGCAGGACGGCGAGCCCAACCTTGCGCGCCTGCCCCAGCGGCTGCGGTTTTTCCCTTTCGGCGACAGACACCCACGAGGCCTGTCCTGTCTGCCTGGGGATGCTGCACGCGAAAATGGCGCTGGACGCGCCCGACTCCTGCCCACACTGCAGCCAGATGCTGGAGGCAGTGAGGAGGCACCGGGTGGACTTCGTGGCCAAAGCCATGGGCGCAGCTGCGGCGCCAATAGACCCGGACCTCACTGAGGCTCTCACTCCCATGCCGTAACTTGAGAGCATGGATTTGGAGGACAGTACTCGAGTCGAATGGGGCGACAGCCTAAACATGGCGGCTCCTATCGGGGACCCGACAGCCGATTTTGACACTCGAAGCATGATGAACGCGGATGAGATCTCGCTAACAGCCTCAGGTGAAATTTCTGGTGATGAAGCCGATAACGAGTACGAGGGAGAGGAGGAGGACCTCTCCCACAACCCGACGCCAGTGCTCCCGGAGACTGACACCTCGATCCCCGCTCTGTTCGACTTGTGCCGAAGAGCGGCGCACGCCCTGCAGATCCCTTGGCCAGAACCTCCACCCCGTCAACAAGTCACGAGGTTGGCAGGAAATTATGTTTATGCCAAGCAGCAATCTACAACAAGGCACAGGATGCCCATCTTCCCGGATTTCCTCACAGAGCTGACTCACCTGGGCTGAACCCAGAGCTCCCATGCTGCTCCCACTCTCACAGTTCCTGGACGTGGCTGGAATGGAGGCAGCAGGAATAGCCAACGTGCCACAGATGGAGGACACGCTTGCATCTCACTTGGCCCCCATATCTTCTGGAACAAAACCGACTTTGCCCAGTAAAGCCTGTCGAGCCTCAGCTATCAGCTCGAGAAGTGTTACAGGGCTGAGGGCCTCGCGGCGCGCGCGATGAACCCGTCCGCGATGATGCAGGCGTACCTGGCTGAAAAACTACAGGAGCTCCAGGTGACGACAGACAAGCAGGCTGCCATTGAAGTGCTGGAAGAAGCCCGCAGGGCAACGGATTTTGTGCTCCGCATGATGGGGACAGCGGCCATTGCACAGGGCAGATGCATGGCTGAGGTGGTCAACGCCCAACGTCATCTGTGGATGACTCTGACAGACCTCCCGGAGGGTCAGCGGGTCCATTTTCTGCACCACTCGATAGAGCCGATGGGACTGTTCGGAAGAGCTCTGGACCGGATTCAGACCAGGCTAGAACAGAGGCGTAAACAGGCTGAGGCCCTTCGGGAAGGCATGCCCAGGGGAGCTTTTGCCTCCCCCAGGGAGACAGCTGGGAACAGACCCGTGCAGCCTCGGCACCGTTCAACCACATGTAATCCGCTGCAAAAGAGGCCGGCGTACGAGGGGGAGCACCGGCAGAGACCTCCCACCGGGTCCACCACAGGCCGGTCATTCCTGGAGTAGGAACAGGTTCGTACCCTGCCAAGCGGTCCAACAGAGGACCTCTTCGGCGAATCGGGACACGAGGCAGAAGCGAGCCTGATGAAACGGGCCCTCTGCTCAGCTTTACCGGCTCGTCCGCCCAGGTGGTACGGGGGCCAAACTTTACATGTCCAGACTTTATTTGTAAAAACGTACAAAAAGCTGGTGACTTTGATGTATGCACAAAACATGACTGTTCTTTTGTGAGTGAAATAAAGTCAAAGAAGTTGTTGCACAAAACACAAATAAAAATTCAAAGAACAGTTTTGCCCTGTTTCTTGACTAAAAAAAACCCCCAAAAAACAGCAACATCAACAACACAGCTCCCCTCTGATATCGATTGCTATAAAGGGTGGGGGCTGTCCCCCCCTTCTCTCGCGGTTCATGGGGTACTAGCTCAGAACAATAAGCCCCAGTAGGTTGCTGCAGGACTGTCTGCAACAGACAGACCCAGAGGCGTCTGCAAACAGGTACACCGGCTCTCACGGGGCCAGGTGAGGGAGGTCACATCTTTCAATCCCCATCCCGTCGGAACCCAGAGGGCCAACAATACACAAATTCTACAAGCCTGTAACACGTCCGCACGCCCGGAGGGCGTGCCGACAGATCTTGGTGACCATGACAACGTACCGTTATGGCCCCCAGACGCTTTTCAGCCGATGTCAGCAATGGATAACGAGGGGGCTACAACAGGGGCCCACAGGCCTGAGCCAGACTCACATGCTGAGAAAAGGGACAGCAAGGACGCTGCGGGTTTTGTAAACAAATGTTGTTACAAGCAGGAAATGCACCTGGGCTGGATCAGTTCCTCTTCCTCATGCCCGAGAAGGCCTGGACTTAATGACATCAGCCAGGCTTATAGGTGCCCAGCAGAAAAAGGTGTTTCGTGCAGTTTTAGATCCTCACACTGGAACTAACTTTTCATCTCATACGGACTGCAGGCCGTGCACAAGCAGTGAACCTGCTTTGTGTGGCAGTGCTCAATGCACTGAATCAGCTGTGCCTTTGAATGGCATCCCCTCATCGGGAGCTTTGAAGCTCAGTCATAATATTGCAAAAAAGCACCCAGATTACTGTATTTCTGGGCGTATGAGTCACCACCACCTTGGTCAAAGCACGTCCTTAAGGGAAACGTGCCAGACACAGCTCCCTGGAGTCATAACCAGCTCCAAAGTAATGGTGGAGCTGGAGGCTTGTGAACCAGACAAACATGGAGCTGCCTGGAATCCGGAGGTCTGTTCGCATACAAAACCTGCACTCCCTCCGTGCCGTGACTCTCACTAAAAAGAGGAAAAGCAAACGTCCTGGCCCACGGTTGTCCACCAGGGACAGTACATTGCACCTGTCCCCCAGCACCCCCGGTTCGGGTGGTGTGGGAGCACATTTACAGGAAGGTCCCCTCCCTAATATAGTTGGCCCCCAGGGGGTCACAGGGCCCAGGGCCCTTGGAGGTGTGCTTAATTCCGGAACGTGGGCATCTGCTCCTCTTCAGAGACCTGCTGCATCACCAACAAGAACAGCCTCTCCGCTTACGCCCGGGACTGTGGCAAACTACAACTTGGCTGCTGAGAGGAATAAACTGATGGCCTCAGGCCTCCCCAGCAACGTGGTAAACACAATACAAGGGGCAAGAGCGATGTCAATACAGACTCTCTATGCTCGTAAATGGTGTGTTTTTGAAGCTTGGTGCATGGAAAGGAATATTGTTTCTTATTCCTGTGACCTGGTCCAGCTTCTTACCTTTCTACAGGACCTGCTGGAGAAAGGCCGCTCCTTTTCCACAATTAAAGTGTTTTTGTCAGCCATCTCAGCATGCCATGAGGGCTGGGGGGGGAAGACGCCCGGTGCACACCCTCTCATGATAAGGTTCATGAAGGGCGTACTGAGGAAGAGACCTCCCAGCAGGACCTTGACCCCTGATTGGGATCTCCAATTGGTCCTGAGTGCTCTCTGTGAGCCCCCATTTGAACCATTAAGCGATATTAGGATAGATTTGCTATCTTATAAGACCGCTTTACTCCTGGCTCTTTGCTCAGCGAAGCGTGTGGGCGACCTCCATGCTTTGTCTGTGCACCCAATGTGTACCAGGTTTGCCCCTGATGGGTCAAAGGTCACCCTAAGGCCTAACCCTGCATATGTCCCAAAGGTCCTGACTTTGAATCCCAGAAGTCTGGACTTTGAACTCTCTTAATTTCCTCCTGCTCCTGTCCTCACTGAGGAACAGAAAAGACTGAGAGCACTCTGCCCCGTTAGGGCCTTAAAGTGTCACTACACGGCCTCTGGGTCTTTAACTCCTCCCCCAGTCCAGATTCAAAAATCTTCACCAAAATGGGTGTTCCGATAGACAGTAGAGGCACCGCCTAAAGGAGGGAGGAGGTGGGGTTAGAGCGAGTAGGTGGGTGTGGCCAGGACCGTGACATGCAGCTAGCGTTAGCATAATATACTGTATGCAACATGGACAGTGAACACAGCGACACAGGTCTTTTCTCCACCTCCCTCACCAGAAACTGAGGGAGACTTGGAGCAGAGAGCCACAGGTCCTGAGCCTTATCAGTTCGAGCTGCTGGCTACAGGCACTGACGCTCTTATGCAAGAATCTGGTGGTGTGGACCGAACGGGTCCAGCATCTGAGTGGTAAATTTATATTAGCAACATAGGCTAATGTTCAAAGCAGTAACAAATTATCTTTTTTTAAATAATTTTCAACTATCTCAATCCAAATTGTAAAGCAATAAATAAAAAAAAACTTTCAAAAGGTGCACCTGTGGTCACTGCAGCTTCCTCTCACCTGTAGAAAACATGTGTTGTAGGGAGACGCCAAGGGTATAATTATGAATCATTTAGTACTTCCTAAAGCCCTAATAAATATACTATATATTAAAAAACACACCAATAAACCTGGTCTTGAATACACTGTGCATTTTATTGTCTTAAAAGCATTTCTCCTGTGATGTGAATTACTATGGGTATGCATTACTCTACCAGTAAAAGCACACTCAAACTTGTATCAAATTATAAAAAATGAGTAAAAATACAAACGATATACATGCTGCACTCCACATTCAGTTCAAATTAATTTTTATATAGTAAATGTGTTAAAATGGAATGCTCATAGTCAACATACCGGTAATCAATTATGAAGCTCCTTGTTCTGTCAACACTAGACCTCTGTATTGATAAATACATTTCCAAATCATACATCAAAGTCAAATTTCAAAGTCAACTTTATTGTCCAAACTGCAATATGTACAGAACATAAACTCAGTGAAACTCAATGAAAACAAACAAACTAAGAACAAACAGTAACAAAAAGATAAACTGCTCCTGAAAAACAAACATCAAAATGATAAAAAATTAAATAAAAAAATAAAATACTGCCGTTGTCACTTCTTGAACTCAAACATGATGGGGATGACTCTCAGCTACTACCACACTGAAGGTTAGCACAATATCTGTAGGAACAACTAAGCTGGATCCTATTCTGTGTTAGCTAAGGTCAATCAGCTGTGGTGGTTCTTGTAAAGTGACTTTGTGCAGGTGTGCTTTTGTTGTTTTGAATTAACTTACTGTTAATAAAATGAATCATAAACAACTAGTTTTTGTAATCAATTTCTTTCTTTATTTATTTTTTGCCTCATGCATGAGGACAAATCTGGGACACGATGCAACGGTCGACTTCCCACTCACTCCATCCCGACCCTGGATATTTGCAGTCCTGAAAAGAGAAAAGATCAAAAGTTTAATCTGAGTAAATGTAACATTTTAATGGAGAAAGATGTTGATTCAAAATTTCACAGTGTCAACAAATCCCCAAAATGTTGGGACAGGTAGCAATGAACAAATAAACAAGAATTAATGTTGCATAAACTTTTTTAAAACTTTTTTTTATATAATGTCCGCCATAATAAAAGTAATAAATAAAATAATAAATAAAACATAATAATTAAATAATAATATTAATACCTGCAGACAGAGGGTAGGGTACAAAAGTAATAAATAAAACATGAATACAGTACCGTTCCTGGTGAATCAGCTCTCATGTCACCTCCAAAGTGACATGTCAACATGTCTCCTTGATGCTTGATGTCTGTGAAGCACGGCTCAGAGATTCCCTGGATGTGGAACGCCTCATGGAGCTAAAAACAAAAAAAAAATTTTAATCACCTTACAAACAAGCATACTGTACTTGAGAAACATTACTGTTTTCACTTTGTTGATCTGTCAAACAGATGACCCAGTGCAAAATAAATACTGCTGCCCATGATACTCATTCACCAAGTACATATTATTTTATAAATACCTTTGATCCACAACATTATTTGCAGCAAAAGAACACCGTGTCTAAAACATCGTAACTAGTACAACAGCTAAAATTAGCAACAGCAAGTCTCCATTGTTTTTTGATGCTGCGGTCTTCCTTATCTGAGTTCATAAGAGTTCACACACACTGCTGTGTTCATAAGAAACACTAGATTTTTAACATTTAAATACAACTACAACACAAACTAACATTGATCAGCAACAGATGAAAATGCAAACACAGCACATGAAGAAACACGTCATACTCAATAGATAAATTATGCAATGGAAAGGTGTAAGATGGTACTCACCTCCAAACGGATTGTAACCTGATGGTGTAAGGGTGGGTGAACATCAGTTTGAAGAGCTTTCTTGGAACATCGTGGCTCTTCTATGCTAATGCTATGTTGCTAATCTCTGATCCAACTCCGCCCCCCTGAGCTCTGCAGGGGGAGTGACCTTCTCGGGGGAGTGGCTCCACTTTATATTCAGGCAGCAGAGCATGTGACGTCAGAGTGTACAAGACATGTCAGAGTGTACAGTCTAGACCAACAAGAAAATCAGCGTGCAGTATCCTCTGTTCAACCCATAGAGCTACCATAAACACGTTTTTGGACCAAATATTGCCGATTTAAACAAATACGCACAAATACATGAAAATTAACACAAAAATAGTGCTGTGAAACATTTTAAACACATTCTGGGGAGTTTATCAGCTAAAAAAAGTTAAATTTCAGTTTAGTTTCACTTTAAGTGCTTACATTGAAAAAACAGCTGATTGGAGGAAAACAAACCAACTGTTTGTATGTTTTGCCGTCCCAGCTACTGGCAGAGCCCTGTCAAAGCAACGCCTCTCACACTAGGTGACTGAGGCCATTAAGAGGGCGTACAGTAGCAAAGGTCAACAGGTGCCTTCTGGGGTACGTGCCCACTCTACTCAAGGCTTGGCCACCTCGTGGTCCCTGTTCAAGGGTGTACAAGTCGCAGACATCTGTGCGGCTGCGAACTGGAGCTCAACGAACACTTTTGCAAAACATTACAGTTTGGACGTTACTGCATGTGACGTCACTCAGGCTGTCCTCTCAGTAGAGAGCGGCCGAGAGATGCCTAATGTATAAAGGCAGATGTTCACACAAGCATGCATTTTACTGAGCATTTCAAGGGCGTGAATGAATTACGTTCCCATAGCAATAGTGTTGCACAGAAGACCTGACTGATAAGGGAACTGAAAGTTATGCACCATAACTCATGTTCCCTGAAGGAAGGGAACGAGGTGCAACACAGTTGGCCCTTTTCAATGCTGAAGCTCGGTGAAGTGCATTTTGGAGAAAGTAGGATGGGCGTCCGCGTCTTAAGTACCCAGAGGGCGGGGTCTCTGGGGTGACGCTGACGCCCCCTGCCGTAAAGGCGTGAATGTATTCCTTCAGGTAATCGCGCGGGGGCGCAATTTCCCATAGCAATAGTGTTGCACCTCGTTCCCTTCCTTCAGGGAACATGAGTTATGGTGCATAACTTTCAGTTACTCACTTTGGTCTTACTCTCACTCAAACTAGCAGTCAGCTCATCAAACGGAAGCCATTCAAAAAGCCATCAACAACAGGTAAGATATTAACTGTTCACAACCTTTCCAGAGACCTCAACTTGGACGAATCTGCACTGGTTGTTTCAATCACAATCTTAGATATGATTATATTTTGAACGAATGTGGAGAAAAAGAGAATGTCGTCAGAGTTATCCCTGTTGCATGTAGGCACCTTGGGGGTAAATTAAACTGTGGAGTTGTTTTATTGGACCACTCAAACACCCGTGACCTTCCAGTAGTGGTCTTCCTCCAAGTGCCTGTACAGTATGAGTGGACTTGAGCCCCAACAAAAGAAAAGCTGACAACCTGGTAATGAAAATCTGTAAAGGTCAATGAACACACTGAAAAGTCTCAGGCTGAATGTCCATGTGATAACGCTTTACAGGAAGTGGTTTAGACTGTCGTGTTAATTATTTTTATGTCTGTCCCTGTCTTCCAGCAAGACACACGGACATCGTCCTCACTGCCGAAGCTGGACCTGCACGTGATCCCCGTGTGGCAGAAAGGCATCACCGGGAAAGGAGTGGTCATCACCGTCCTCGATGACGGCCTCGAGTGGAACCACACAGACATCTTCTCCAACTACGTAAGACACCGTTTCCATGGAGACAGCCTCCCTTCATGTCGGGGTCTGCTGTTGCCACAGCAACGCCACTGGTGACACCTTACGAGGCTCTTCATTAAGACGGCAATAACTCCACTGTATGGTGATGATGCTGATGATGATGATCGTCTCCGAGGGGCTTTGCAGTGTTTAATTACCAGATGCTGAAAATGTTTTGGATGGAAACGACAAAACCTCTTTGCATTTGTGGGCGATGAATTTTTTAAACATTTACCATTCCCTTCAGCAGTGCTTAAATGTTGTCTGAATAAGGAGAGCAGATCATTTATAGTGGAATATGAGCTCAGTGAGGGTTCATTCTGGCAGAGTTTCTTTTGTTTATGGACACTCTGACAGTCCATCTGTGGCAGAGTTACAAACCAGCGCAGAGGAGCACAAGAAAAACAGAAGAAACATGAGAAGCAGTGTGTGACAACAACCCCTGATGTAATTACAGCTCACTGCTGTTGAGGCTTAAATACCTTTCTTTTTAAGAAAGCCTACTCTGCCTCCACATGATTTTATCACTGATTTTAGTTGATATTATCATTGATTTTAGTTGATTTTATCATTGATTTTAGTTGATTTTATCATTGATTTTAGTTGATTTTATCATTGATTTTAGTTGATATATCATTGATTTTAGTTGATTTTATCATTGATTTTAGTTGATATTATCATTGATTTTAGTTGAGATTATCATTGATTTTAGTTGATATATCATTGATTTTAGTTGATATTATCATTGATTTTAGTTGATTTTATCATTGATTTTAGTTGAGATTATCATTGATTTTAATTGATTTTATCATTGATTTTAGTTGATTTTATCATTGATTTTAGTTGATTTTATCATTGATTTTAGTTGATATTGTCGTTGATTTTAGTTGATATTATCATTGATTTTAGTTGATTTATCATTTATTTTAGTTGAGATTATCATTGATTTTAATTGATTTTATCATTGATTTTAGTTGATTTTATCATTGATTTTAGTTGATTTTATCATTGATTTTAGTTGATATTGTCGTTGATTTTAGTTGATATTGTCGTTGATTTTAATTGATTTTATCATTGATTTTAGTTGATTTATCATTTATTTTAGTTGATATTATCATTGATTTTAGTTGATATGATCATTGATTTTAGTTGAGATTATCATTGATTTTAGTTGATATTATCATTGATTTTAGTTGATTTTATCACAGATTTTTGTTATTTTATCATTGATTTTAGTTTCACCTTGTAGCACTTTGAGCTTTTTGTTAATGAAAAGTGTGTTACAAATTAAATTCATTATCATTATTATTATTATTATGGTAATGTTTAATAAGCCTATTAATCAACTTTAATAATCAGAGCAAATCATCAGCATGAATTTATATAAAAAGAACAAATGTCAGGCATTTGATTTAACTGGTTATAAAACTAAATCAGGAATGATGCACAGACACGAAGCCTGTTTTTTTTTTTCACGTCAGTTGATGCTGATCGTGTCATGAGTGGATGATAAAAACAGATTGAAAATTTAAAATGTTCAATCCTCAAGTATCAAAGTTCAAGCTCGATACAAAATCCAACAAAGTTCAGTCAGGTCGTCTGGACAGGTTGTTTGTTGAGATGTTTCACCCTTCATCCAAAGGACTTCATCAATCCGAGGAGCTTGTTTTGAAATGATGTTTTGAACCACTTTGTCTATTGCTGCCTCTGAGGAGTTGATGGGGGAGAGGACGGGCCACAGAAACCATCTCTTATCACCAGCAAATTGGTTGGTCCACTATGCGAGTGTGCTGCTTGTTAGACCGAGTTTGTTTGCGACTCCTCGGACTGATGAAGTCCTTTGGATGAGAGATGAAACATCTGAACAACAAATAAATTGTCCAGATGACCTGACTGCAGGTGTTAGCTGTGCCAAGTTACCTCCAAGTTTCTCACGAGACAGGACTTTTTGTTAACGCGCCTTTGCACGTCGTCGCTCGTGCAGTAGATGTCACCATGGCGACCGGCCGACCCTGACAAGTGGTTCTCTCCTGTCACTGAGCCAACTGATGGTTTCCTGTTTGTTTCCTGAAGGATGCTGCGGCCAGCTACGATTTCAACGACAATGACCCTGACCCTTTCCCCAGATACGACTCCACCAATGAAAACAAGTAATTATTAACTTCAACTGTACTTTATTTATTTATTTTAAAAAATCTGCCTTTTGGTTCTACACTCCTTTTACTTTTTTACTTTTTGAAACAATAAGGATTGAATATGTTGATTAAAATGAAAGATAGTTAAACATATCACATCCGTCCAACCAGAAGCAGCGAATCGACACGTTCTTGAGCTCGTTGTTTCTCTGCAGGCACGGCACCAGGTGTGCAGGGGAGATTGCAATGCAGGCAGACAACAACAAATGTGGAGTTGGAGTGGCGTACAACTCAAGGGTTGGAGGTAAGAACTTTGTTTTGATGCCTTTTTATTATCATTTATGTGTCATTAGTTTACACCATACCCCCACATGGCGTGTGTCGTTCTGCATGATGTGGTTTTGGTTTGTTACTTCATTTTAGATTAGTTTTATGTGGATTTATCAGATTTTTTTATTATCTTTTAACCTCGTCTTTTTCTCATCCACCAGAGGTCCTCAGTATTTGTCCCTATTGCTTCTTAACTCTTGTTTCTTCATTTAACACATCTGCATCCCATTACATGATCACCCTCTGCAAGAAATTGTTCAGGATTGAAGTGTTACCATTTGCTTTTTGCCATTGTTTAAATTTGCATATGCATCTCACAACTTTCTCCCTTTTTTAATGAGCTATGTTTTTGTTTGTTTGTTTGTTTATTGTTTGCACAAAAAGAAACAACACACGTAAAAGAAAAGTTTTTAAAAAATGTGCAGGAGAGGTCATAAAAACCCTAATTGGGCTTACAAGCGCACCCCCCCCTTCTAAAAAAATAAAGAAAAAAAATCATAAGAGCTTTATACATAAACTTACATCTTACTTTAAACACACACAGTTACATACTAAAGCAAAAAATAATAATTGAAATTAAATACATTTAAATTGTCAAAAAATATTAAAATTATAAATAAAATGTAAAAAAAAAACTAATGTGTTAGAAAATCTATAAAGTTTTTTTTAACTTTCTTTTGAATACAGATAATGTTGTACATGATTCACTTAATTGTTTCAAACTGTTCCACAGCACAACACCCTGATACATGAATGAAAATTTAGCAACAGTGGTTCTACAGAAGGGTATATGTAAATCACACTTCCTTCTTGTAGAGTATGAATGATAATAAGAATTGAGCTCAAATAAATTATGAAAATATTTAGGTAAAGAAAGTGGAATACATATAACTTTATACATTAGGATTCCTGTTTGATACTTATTCACATCATAGATTGTAAGAATTTCTAATTTTTTAAAGAGAGGTGTGGATGGAGCTAAATATGGCGAGTTAGTGACAATTCTTACAAAAGACTTTTGAAGTTTATGGATTGACTGCAAGTAAGAAGGATAGGTACTAGCCCAAATTAAATTACAGTAAGAAATATGGGGATAAATTAAACTATTGTACAAAGTCAATATAGTACTTGTTTTTAAATATGGTTTAACCTTTTTTATAATACCTAAAGATTTAGAAATCTTCTTATACACTGATTCACAATGATTCTTAAAACAAAGTTTCTCATCAAGATAGACACCTAAAAACTTTGTTGATGAAACATTAGAAAGTAAATGTTTATTAATATAAATTTTAGTTTTTTCTGGATTGTAATTTTTATTCTTATTCTTAAATAAGATGAAATTAGATTTTTTAACATTAAGTGATAGTCTATTTAACTGAAACCACTGAGCAAATTGACTGAGCCCATAATTTGCCTTATCAATAAGTGAGTCAAAGTTACCATCAGCAACAAAAAGATTGGTATCATCAGCAAATAAGATAGGTGTCAAAACACTAGATGCTTTTGGTAGATCATTAATGTATATGAGAAATAATAATGGACCCAAAATGGATCCTTGTGGAACTCCACATTTTAGGACATCTCGCTTTGACAATTTACCATTAAAAATTACAATTTGCTCTCTGTTGTGTAAATAATTTTCAACCCATTTCAGAACCTTATTTTTAAAACCATAACAAGACATTTTTGATAACAAGATTTCATAATCCACAGTGTCAAAAGCTTTTGATAAGTCCAAGAAAATTCCTAGAGCATATTCATTTTTCTCAAAAGCAGTTGAAATCTTTTCTCTAAGATGCAAGAGAGCCATATATGTAGAATGATTCCTTCTAAAGCCATACTGATGCTCATACAAAATATTGTTGGCATCAAGATGCCTCAAGATTCTAGAGTACACCAATCTCTCAAGTATCTTAGAAAAGCACGGGAGAACTGATATGGGGCGATAATTTGAAAATACAGATGGGTCATCAGCTTTAAACAGAGGGATGACCTTGGCAAGTTTTAGATCTTGTGGGATAATACCAGATTCAAGTGACAGGGAAAAAATAAATGTTAACGGAGCAACAATTATAGGTGCAACTTTTTTGATAACATAGGCTGTAATTTCATCATGGCCAGCAGAAGAGTTTTTAAGATTCTTAATGATGTCAAGTATTTCTAAACAGGGAAAAAATAAATGTTAACGGAGCAACAATTATAGGTGCAACTTTTTTGATAACATAGGCTGTAATTTCATCATGGCCAGCAGAAGAGTTTTTAAGATTCTTAATGATGTCAAGTATTTCTAAAGGTTTTATTGGATCAAACGTATTTAAAGAGGGATAATTTTCATTTATGAAATCAGAAGGAGAACCAGAAACATTATCAATATTCTTTGCAAGGTGTGGTCCCACATTTATAAAATAATGACTAAATTTATTTGCAATTACTGTTGGATCTGTTATGATTGAAGTGCCATTCTGAAATGTAGCCTGGGATGGGGTAGAGGCATTTTTCTTATTGAGTAGTACTTTTAAAATATCCCATGTAGTTTTTGAATTATTTGATGATTGAGTAAATTGATCGCTATAGTAATTTCGTTTAGTATTTCTAATGAGGTGATTATAATTATTCCTATGATTTTTGTATGTAGCTAAATTTAGAGGACTTGGGTTTTGTAAATATCTTTTATATAACTTGTTTTTCTTTAATGCAGATTTCTTAAGTTCTGGAGTAAACCATGGTTTGTTAAATTTTACAGAACTTCCTTTACCTTTAGAAATCAGAGGAAAACATTTGTCAAAAACGTAACGAAATTTTGCATAAAAAACCTTATAGGCCACATTCACATCAGAAACTTCATATACTGTTTCCCAAGACATATTTGCAAGTATACTTGAGAAGTTGTTAACGTTACGTTCATTGAAATTTCTAAAATAAATTAATTTTGATTTATTTGTGGACTGATTGTTAATTACGGAAGAAAACTGAAAAACAGGAAGGTGGTCTGAAATATCAGTATAAAGAATACCAGATTTTATAACATCAGTCAATGCATTAGTAAAAATATTGTCTATCAATGTAGAGGACTGAGGAGTTATTCTAGTGGGCTTACAAATGAGGGGATAAAAATAATTTGAAGACAAAATATTTGTAAGGTCATCTATGTGATGTTTGTTTTCATTCAAGAGGTTGACATTGAAGTCACCTAATAAATAACAAAGTTTACCCTCTTTAGCAACAAGTTCTAAGATATCTGAAAGACATTCTTTGAAATTGTTTATGTCTATATTAGGAGGACGGTAGATACATCCTACAATCAATTTTCTTTTCATAGATTGAACCTCAATAAAAACACATTCTGTATTACAGCCATGAAACTTCTCTTCAAAATCAGATCGCTGTCTGAATTCAAGGTCCTTTTGAACATAAAGAGAGACTCCTCCTCCTCGACTTCCTCTACATCGGTGAACAGCTGTGTAACCATCAATATTAAACAGTGAAGTTGTCTCAGGGAACTGAACAGAAATATTCTTATATAAAATAAGTTAACAGAAACATTCATATTTAAAAATAATAATTTAACATTATCTGGGGAGCAGACTGCTTTGAGTTTAACTCAGCACAGACCTCTCACTTGGTGAACTAAAGTTCATTAAAAGTCCATTAGCAGGATTTTGGATTCTGGACACGCTTCCAGAACCCGTCCTGAAGTGCGGTGCAGATCAGGCTGACTCTGCTATGTGATGACGCAACGACAACGAGACTTTTTTTGGACTTTTTAAACTCACCCCATCGAGCCTCCATGAATGAACCAGCCTCCGGTAAGAAACTTGGCAGTTGCTGCTGTCCGCTCGAGCGTACAATCACCCCAAACATAATTTTTTTAAAAAATCTCAACAAAGACTTTTGGAGCTGCAGTTCGGCTTGTAGAAAACCCACTTAAGTAGAACGAGGCTCACGTGCTGCCGATTTTATCTGCCAACAGCATGAAACAAACAACCCGACCCGGAAAACGAGCCAGACCCCCCATCTCTGCCTCCCCCCAGTGCGCGTCATCAGACACGTCTTCAGTGGCTTTGTGTGAAAGTGACAAGCGGCCAAAAGGGGGCGGCAGGAGCGTTTTGACGGAACAGGTCGGTACCCGGCATTATGCCTGGTACCGACCTGTTCCGTCAAAACGCTCTTACCGGAAACGCTCTTACCAGAGTTTCTTACCGGAGGCTGGTTCATTCATGGAGGCTCGATGGGGTGAGTTTAAAAAGTCCAAAAAAAGTCCCGTTGTCGTTGCGTCATCACATAGCAGAGTCTCTCCCAATAGGTTGCTGCGATGCGTCGAGCAACAAAATATCAACTTTGTCGATCTTTGGCAGCTCAACGCTGCTCGACGCGTATGTTGCTTCGGACGCGCGCGTGCGTGGAAAGGAACTGCCGCGTACCGCCGCGCCGCTTCAAACACTCAAAACGCGCCGCTTCACGATTCGCCGCACCTCGACGCGTCTCCACATAGACTTTCAATGTAAACCAGCCGCTTCCGCTGGCCGAAACGCGTCTGGTGAGTACTCAGCATTAGACGTCCCCTGGTGATGCAGAGGATGTGAGTTAGAAGATAAAAATGGCAACAACTTTGATTTGTACGGTAAAATCTTTTAGCCTTTTGGTTTCGGCTGTCATCAGCCAACTGGTTGTGTAACACTGTGAGAGGGTGCTATTTATAAGACTGAGCTGAACACAGTCAGCACCTCAGACTGAGGAAGTCTTTCGGACGAAAGACAAAAGTTTCTACAATTTTTTTGCTTTGTTTTGGTTTGTTTTTTTGAATGTCCAGAGGACCAGACTTAGCTTTTTTAGAATTTTCTACCTGGATTATTGAGCATGCATCAGGGTATCTGAGCCATTATGTTAGTTGTTTTTTTTGCCTTACATATTTAATTTAGTCAGAAATTGACCATTTACTTCCTACATTCCTGCTGCTTCCTCCTCTTCCTTCGGCGTCTCCCACCACTTGGTGAGGGGTTACAGAGTATTGCTTTTTGAAGTAGACATTTGCATAATCAGATTAGGATGTGTGATTGTCTGTGCGCTCCCCCATCAGAGGGTGCTCCAGAGGAGAGAGGGTGCTGTCCAGCCCAACAATGGAGGACTCCCCTCTGTCACCATCCAACCAGCCCTGCACCTGCATCCTATACTCCCACGTCGCAGGTCGGTTACTGCGCGAGTTTAGGCCTTGGCCCTCTGCAGCAAGGAGGAGGAGTGTTGTGATGGGAGTGGGAGGGCAGGGGGTTGAGCTGAGATATTTAAACATGCAGAGGACGAATTGGTTTTGAGGGGATAAAGAGCTCAGGGCCTATCGGCTGGCACCCAACTCCAGAAATTCTTTTTTACGGGCGCCTCAGAGAGCAAGGGGCTGCCTGCACTGATCTGGCCCATTGTGATAACGGATTCAGACAGTGTGCTAGACGCTGATAAGGAAATGTGCTCTCAATAGACGATTACCCGCATGCTTGGAACAGAATACTCAATCAGGAAAACACACTCTGCAGAGGGAGCGAGAGGCATACAGATTTGTTTTTTAATGCAACCCCCCCCCCCCTTAATTCAGTGGGAAACATAAGTTAAAGTAATGCTCATACATGATTGGGTGGTGTCAGTGAATACAGAAGAAGACAAACTAACAGCAAAATACACAGGAGCTGTCACTTCTCTTCTGTTTACGTTCGTTTTTTTTACATTCCACAAAAAATTATTTGCCTCGTGTTATTTTTAGCCTATTGATGTACTTTTCAGGTTACTGTGAAATTAATAATGATAATAATAAACTTTATTTGTTTAGCACCTTCCTACAATGCCTTGCATTGACCAAGGTGCTTAACAGGACAGAAAATATAAAAACTGGTACAATAAATCAGTGAAAATAGAATAAAAAACAACAGCAATAAAAGGAGGCAATGGAAATAAAAATGCTACATACTAAAATACCAAAGTAATAAAAGTTACACACTGAAAGCTTTTTTGAACAAGTGGGTCTTCAGTCTGGATTCAAACAGTCAGATCAGAGGTGGCACGCAGCTCAAGGGGGAGACTGTTCCAGGCTTTTGGGCCGGCAACAGAAAAGGACCGGTCTCCCCATTGTTTGTACCTTGAGCGAGGCACCTCCAGCAGGTGTTGACTGGCAGAGCGTAAAGCTCTGCTGGGGTGATGGACTTTCAAAAGTTCTGAGATGTAGAGAGGTGCAAGTCCATTCAGAGCTTTGAAAACAAACAGGAGCAGCTTGAACTGTATCCTGAACTGAACCGGGAGCCAGTGTAAAGAGGACAGGAGTGATGTGTTCATATTTCCGTGTGTTGGTCAAAAAGCGGGCGGCAGAGTTTTGTACAAGCTGTAAACGGGAGATGGAGGATTGATTAATACCAACATACAAAGCATTACAATAGTCAAGTCTGGAGGTCACAAAGGCATGGATGGCCTTCTCCAGATCACTACGGCTGAGGAGTGACTTTACTTTAGAGAGCAGACGGAGCTGAAAGAAGCTGGTCTTGACAACAGAACTGATCTGTTTATCAAGCTTTAAGTTGGAGTCAAGCTGCACTCCAAGATTTCTAACTACCGGGTTGAAGTGGGGGAGGGGAAAACCAAAACTGGGACTGGGAAGGATGTTGCTGGTGTCATCGGGTGCACCAAATAAAATGCATTCAGTTTTATCTGTGTTTAGGTGGAGGAAGTTTTGAGAGAGCCAGTGCTTAATGTCATTTAAGCAGTTGACAATAGTGTTTGAACTGAGTGAGGGGTTGGGAGTGACTGGCAGATAGATTTGTAAATCATCTGCATACATATGAAAAGACAGATTATGACGTGCAATGATTGATCCTAATGGCAGCATGTAAAGAGAGAAGAGGACTGGCCCCAGAATGGATCCCTGTGGTACGCCAGAGGTCAGAGAGGTTGATGAAGAGGAGGACAGATCACATATCATGACAGAAAAAGTTTTCCCAGTTAGGTAAGATCTGGAGGCCAACCTGCTGAGACAAGCGGTTGATTAGTACCTGATGGTCGACGGTGTCAAAAGCTGCTGAGAGGTCTAACATCACCAGCAGAACAGGGTTTTTTGCATCCAGAGACAGAAGAATGTCATTCTGTACTTTGAGCAGTGCAGATTCAGTGCTGTGACGAGCTCGAAAACCAGACTGAAATTTTTCAAACAGGTTGTTGTGCTCTAGAAAAGATTGAAGTTGAATAAAAACAATCTTTTCTAGGACCTTTGATAAAAATGACAGATGGGAAACTGGTCTGAAATTAGAGAGAGCTGTAGGATCTAAGCCTGGTTTTTTGAGAAGAGGCCTGACCACAGCGTGTTTGAAAGCAGATGGCACATAACCTGAAGATAGACAGCTGTTAATAAATGACAAAACACAAGGACCAATTACATCAAAGGACTGTTTGAATATTTTTGATGGAATGATGTCCCAGAGAACAGTTTGTTGGTTTCATCTGCTGAACCACCTTGATGAAGTGAGGCAGTGAAACCAGGTCGAACTGGTCAAAAACAGCAGTTATTGCAGATGCACATGATTGGACAGTGGTTGATGGGCTGACAATGTTCTGCCTGATAGAGTCTATTTTGTTGACAAAATAGCTCTGAAAGTCATCACAGGTAGACTGAGTGGCAGTTTTCAGAACATTGACAGAAGGATTGATGACAGACTGGATTGTGCTAAAAAGCATCCTCGGCCGGTTGGAGCTGGTGGTGATTAAATTGGAGAGGTACTGCGATTTGGCCTGCTTAACAGCATTTTGATAATCACAGAGACAATCTCTCAGTATTCCCTGGGATGCATGAAGCCGGTCCCGCTTCCATTTTCGCTCTGCTTTCCTGCAGCGTTGTCGAAGGGCCCGCGTTGTTTCATTGAGCCCTGGAGGTGATTTATTCTTTGAAGAAGCCTGTTTGAGAGGAGTGATGGAGTCCAAGATCGTTGTGCAGATGTGATGGAAGGAGGTGATGAAGTCCTCAGGATGTAGAGATGGGTCCAGGCTGACGGCAGAGCATAAGTCAGTGCTCTTAAAGGTATCAGTGAACTGACTTGGAGTGGATGGGGTGATGGAGTGGCATAGATGTGCTGGGAGAACAGCCTTCGGTGCAGGAGGGGTGGAAAATTCAAATAAGATGGGAAAATGTTCTGAAATACAGGTGTCCAGAATCTCTACAGCAGATATTTGAAGGCCGTGGGAGATAATTAAGTCCAGTGTATGACTCTGACTGTGCGTGGCCCCCGAGACAGACTGCAACAGGTTAAAAGAGTCCAGAAGGTCCTGAAACTCACGTCCAAGTTGATTACTTGGGCAGCAGATGTGTGCATTGAAATCTCCACAAAAAAGCAGGGAGTCAAATTTTGGCAGCAGTTCAGCCAGTAGTTCTGAAAACTCACTGAGAAAGTCCTTATTATATTGTGGTGGCCGATAAATGAGCCCACACAGTAAAGGTTTAGCAGATTCCAGCACAAACAGCATGATTACAAAGCTTTTGTGGTTTTTCTGAGGCAACAGGCGGCACTTGAACGTCTCATTGAACACTGCAGCCAGCCTTCCCCCTCTTCCAGCCAGCGGGGCATTCAGGTAGGAGTAGCCAGGTGGGAGGAGTTCAGAGAAGGAGCTGTTGTCCTATGGTTTTTGCCAAGTTTCAGTAATCAGAAACAGATCCAGACGATGAGTGGAGATCAAATCACTTAATATAAAAGGTTTATTAGTGATTGATCGGGCGTTAAACAGTGTTGCACGTACTGGCACCCAGCCAGTTACGTCACCCGCAGCTCGTGCGAGCGGGCAGAGGTTCTGTTTAACGCAGCCTCGGTTCTGGTTCTTCACCGGGGGACAAGATGGATACTGACCGCTGACGTCATGATTGACAGCAACAAGGCAGCGATGGCGATGAACCATGGAACGATGGACATCAAAGACGCTGAATTCAGGAGGTAAGTCAGCCGTAGTCGTACTGTGAGAGGAGAGATACTTTTTAAATCTCACCAGGACTCCCGCTCTTGTTCCACGTCTTTTGCGTCGCTTGTTGCGTGGCGACGGGCTGGCGTCGCGGTGTAAGTAGGCAGGAACAGACGCCAGGAAAGGTGGAGGTGGTGGAGGCTCAAAATGTCCATATTTGCCAGTAGTCGGTGCGTTGTTTAGCGAGTCTCGTATATTTAGAAGAGTTGAGCGATCATAGACCAGAAGCGAGGATGCATCGTCGATGAAAAAAAGGCAAAACACGAACAACAATAAAAAGTTCAAGAGAGGAGGAAGACAGCGTGCCGTGAACAACAAAGGCGCCATCTTGATGTATTGACTGAATTGACTTCATAATTATAAAATAAATGCCCCTGACTGCTGCTGCGCTTCAGTAATAATTCTCCCTATAAAACATGCTTTTATTTACCGTATTTTCCGGTCTATAAGTTGCACCTTTTTGCCTAATTTGCATGCCCTGCGACCAATAGAGCGGCGAGACTTGTTTTTGGATTTTTTCCCATATTTTTAGACTAATTTTTGGCTCAGATATGACCGTTTTTCATTTTGGCAAAAATGGTGTAGTACCACTTTCGGCCGCTAGGGGTGCAGTGCCACTTTTGTCCGCTAGGGTACACCGACCGTTTCCACCTCATGTGTTCGAAGGCAGCCTCCTCTGGTCGGACTGACTCTGTTGCAGCCCGGCCTCCTGCTCTGGAGGTATGAACTACGAAACCACAGGACAGATTTTGTTGAAACTTACAAAAAGTAATTACTAGGTGGACATTTACAAACTGTTAGCTGTAGGAGATGTTTAGAGCTAAAATTCAATATTTTAGCATAATTTGTTAGCGGTTAGCTACCGTAAACGGGTACTATTTAGATAAATAATTCATGAACTACAGGACCGATTTTGTTGAAACTTACAGAAAGTAATTACTAGGTGGACATTTACAAACTGTTAGCTGTATGAGATTTTTCAGCTAAAATTCGATTTATTTATAATTTATTTTCGCAGCGCGCGCGACCGTTTGGAAGACGTCAAAGCGAAACAATTTAAATCCAGCAGATTTGACCATTACGTGAATTTATTAAGGAACGGTTAAGCTCAGAAACACTTTTGCTATAATGTCAGCTAACAAATATATATTTTTAAGTGTTTATCTTAATACATTTTAAAGAAAATGCTGCGGTCCCACTCGTGCGGGTGCACTAGCGAAACTACTTTTTAAATCCAGCTCATTTGACAATTACGTGCATTTATTAAGGAAATTTCAGCTAAGACACATCTTTGCTATAATTTTCAGCAAACAAATAATTGTTTTTACCTTGTTAATCTTGTTAAAAGTCCTTCCGTGCATGCTTCTGTGGCCGCCATTTTCAGCAGGGCAAATGACGCGCTGACGCGTCGCGTAGCGGTGACGCATAATAGATGCGACTTAAATAAAGGTGCGACATGCTTATGGATTTTTCCAATTTATTGCCAATAATTGGACAATGCGCCTTATAGAAAGGTGAGACTTATCAGGTGGAAAATACAGTAGTATTTCAGGAGGATTACAAAGAGTCACCTGTCACTTCCCACAGTCTTTGTGTCCAGCTGCCCTCTGCTTCGTTTGCACACCGTTAGTCGGAGTTTAACAGCCTCCGTTAAGGCGTTCAGAACAAATACGATGTTTACTCTTCGGCTCAGTTCGAAGCAGCTTTTTTTGCCTGAAAACGGGGGAACGTGTTTTCTACCATCACAAAAAATCTTTCAAGCGTTTAAATACCTGATCTCAGTTTAAATGGCATGCAAGTGAAAACTGCTGCCTTCAGTTCCTCACAGGAGGCTGATGCATCAATTTTACACACAAAATAAAGGCATCTTTATTTTTTCATTAAAATTAAGATTATGGTTTTATAATAATAATACTCTGTTTTCTTTTCTAGTGATCCATCAGATTTTGTTTGTATCATTTGTTCGTAAAGTTTGACGTCACGGTTGATCCAATCGTCGGTTATCTTCTTGTCTCAACTCCTGTTTTTTACATTTTGTGATTTTAACTTCAGCCGCACAAAATGCTGCATTCAGCAACAACGTGACCCTTTTCCTCCCATTAAAGACCTCTGTTTGCACAGTGGTCAACTGGACGGTGTTTGACTTCAGGGCGACCTCTGACCTCAGGGGTTGCAAGTTAAGCTTTGAGCGCTCGTCTCTCCGGCCTCTGGTCAGAGGTCGGCTTTGTGTCCACATGGTCATCAGAGGAGCACAGAGAACAAACATCCCTGAGCTTTTTAGGCACAAAGACGTGTCAATTCTGCTCTTTACCTCAGTTCTCAGTTGTTGCCTGATGTGAAACTGCAAGTGTTTTTTAAAATTGGTATGAAATTTCCTGGTTTCTTATTCTTTGAACATACAGTACATGGGTATTTTTTGTTTGCTTGTGTGTTTGTCTGGAGATTTTCCCTAAAATATTAACAAATTTAGTATCACACTATCTGTAATTGCACCGGATCTTTTGTGCAGTTGTGCATTCTGACAGATGAGTTTCCACAAATTATTCTGTACAAAGAAAAAAAAACACTGTATTAAATCAGTTCAGAAGTTATAAGCGATGGTGGGCACCAGACCGCCAGGGAGCGCTAATGCGCTAATCCGCTTATAGCGTACCTAAACTATTTGTCAGCGTTACAGCGGATTAACTAACTTTTATAATTTATACGCGGATTTGCGCTATTTTTATTTAAAATGCAGTACCGCTAATAACTAATTATCTATCAGTAAAAACGAAAAAACTTATTTACGGGCCCGGACGACTGCTAACAGACCATATCCTGTCAGCGCCGGATGTGGTCCGTGACAAAAAAGCGTCCCCTCAGTCTCTTTGCTAGAGCGAGCGCTCTCAGTTAGCAGCCAGTGTGTTACTCTGCAGCCTTATTGCTTGTTTTCGAAGAGTCAGACGAAGAGTTTTTAACATGGAGGGTGAACTTATGGATGTTTCTCAGCGGCCTACGCGACGCGTCTGGATTTTAAAAAGTATTTCGCCATTTGCCCTCTTCAAAATGGCGGCCGCGACGGCCACAGAAGATAAGGACTTTCCATGAAAACACGGTAAAAACAATTATTTCTTTGCTGAGAAAAAATATATTTCTTAGCTGACTTTATAGCACAAGGTTTTTCTGAGCTTAACCGGTTCAAATGGTCAAATCTGCTGGATTAAAAAAAGTATTTTTGGTAATACATAAGTGCTTTTGAAATTGCGGACCTAAATAAATCAATAAGTGCTTTAGAAATAGCGGAACTAATTTTTGGATTAGCGCTGCCCAGCACTGAAACATTACAGACTCAGTTAGTTTCAGGTTTGAGTGATATTTGGTTCAAAAGTTGCTCCTTTTCTCTTTCAGTGTTTCTCAGTGTGGTGTGAATGTTTGAAAGAAATCCAGAAAGTAAATAATTAACCATTTATTTCTCCAAATAAATAATAAATACAGTAATAAAAATAAATAACACAATATGTTCTTTACAAGTAAACAAAAATAAATTAGAGAAGAGGTATATGACTCAGAACAACACTCGTTACGACTGACAATCAGTTCATGATCTTTGGCTGTGACATACAAATATATTACAAAGAAATCAAATGGAAACCTCTGGAAGAAGATATTTGTGTGAAATTATTCAGAGGCTTGTCAGTTTTGTCAAAACTGTTCAATCTCATTTTAAGATCAGTAATCAGCTGATGGGTATAATTTTGTTTATATCCAAGGAGAAACAGAAAAATGTTATTTTACTTAATTGATTCCTATGGAAACAGATAACTTTAATAATAAGAAAGACCAGATAGATTTTAATGGGAAAAAACAGCATGTTGACTAAATGGAAATTTTAAAAAGATAGAAATAAAGAGTCCCCTTGACTGTTTAGAGACAACGACAGTTTGGAGATTTGGCTGAGCTTTAATCGTCAAATTTGCTTAATTTTCTACCTCGAATGAGAAATTTAACAATCCTGGTTTATTTCCTCAACGGCAAAATTTTCCTCTGTTGTAAACAAAGTTTCAGGCAGACCAGCAGTAAGGAACATTAACATGAAAACTTGAAGTGTCCATGATTTGCACCCCTGTGCAGAACACAAATAATCTGTTGGTGGCATCACACACGTCCGTCTGCTCCGAAACACGAGTCACGACGCAACAATCTGCTGTTCGACTCCAAAAGTCTCACCAGTGTCTTCTTTTGAACTCAGGACTGGTTTTTACCAGGCCTCGGAGCTGCCACAGCTGGATCCAGGTGATGGAGCATCGGTGTCGCTCGTCGTGGTCCAGGGGTGGGGAGGCGAGTGCAGCTGCTCCATGTTTCCTCTCAGGAAGGTGAGCAGAGCGGTGGAGGAGTGGCTGGCCGGCTGGCCGCTCTGGCTCTCCAGCAGCTGCACCAGGAAGTTGATGTAGCGCATGGCCAGGCGCAGGATCTCGTTCTTGCTCAGCTTCTTCTCCGGAGGATGGGTCGGGATGAGCTTGCGGAGTTCCGCGAAGGCGGTGTTGACGTTGTGTTGGCGCCATCGCTCCCTGGTGTTGGTGAACACCTTCCTGGTCATGATGCTGAGCACAGTGATGGAAGATGAATCATTATGAGGACGGGTTCACGTTTCAGATTCTAAACGCTGCTCGTTTCACTCGTCGACATATTTTAAATTGATTTTGTCACATCGTTTGCTTTGCAGATACAAAAACCTTCATGTTGTTTTTTATATTGATAGCAACATTTTTTTACAGGCCTGCATACTTAAAATCAATTAATAAGGTTTGTAAAATAGTTAAATATTTATTTGACATCCTAAACTCTGTGTTGTCTTTGAATACTCTTAAAGCATTTGTCAGATAATCATGTTTCCAGTTGAAAAACACTAATAATCATTTTTAAAGTAATAATTTGGTCGTCGACACCCATTTAGTTTTTCTTTTTCCAAATGACAGCTGCAAGCACAGACATGATTCCCATTTGATCAATAATTTATTGACCTCACTGGTTATCAGGGAGAAGAACCCCTGAGCGTAAAGTAAGCGTCTCACCTGTTTGTGTAGAAATGCAGATATCTGAGAGTCAGAGTTGTTGTCCACAGGTCAACGGTGTCTCCCGTGTCTGTGTCCGCTCAGCTGCGTCTTCTCATCCTCTCTGGGATCCAAACGAGCGATGAGGGGGGAGAGATGGGGAGCAGAGAGAGAGAGAGCAGGGGTGAGAATGCTGCATGCTTCCATCCCACATTTTATAGCAGAGTGAGCCCCATTGTGTGACGTGCGTTGTCGTAAAGGTTGTGTTATTGTGTGTCTGTTCCCCCCACCCACCCACCTCCCCTCGCCCCTCCTTTCTATAATTTTAAACAAAAGGGTGTGAATAATCGATGATGCTTCTTAAAGGTCATCACTTGATACGGTTGAAATGTTTTCCTGCAGGTTTTTTGTGTCCCAACATTTGTCCGACCTGAAGGTGCTTTCAGGACCCAACGGCCTTTTAAGTGACCATTTGTGCTGCTTTTACGATTCGTTGCTCGTTTAATCCTCGAAGGTTTCCACTGAAGGTGATGAATGAGACGTCGCTCTCTCTGATCCGGCCCTCACTGCTGTGGACACTTATTCCTTTCTGGTCCTCTGACATTAGGCATGGACAACCCACCGTCCCCTCGACCAAGGGAAAGACCTTGATATCGCTGCTGCTCTGCTTTTGAATTTGCTCTGATTGGGCCACAAAAGGTAAAAATACCACATCCAGATTGACAGTCGAACAATATGGGTTTTGTTATGACTCCGGTAATCTTGTTGAGCGATTCCAAGGGGCCACACATAAATTACAGAGGAAACATGGAGGGCACAGAGTCTGACTCACGTCTCCTCAGCCACACCTCACTCCTACCCCCCCACCTCCCACTCACCCCCTGCCTCCCACTTTCAAACCCATGTTCAGATAAAATAACAAGTCTAGTTTAACCAATTGTTACCATTCTTTTTACACCCTTCAAGTGTTGTTTCAAAGATGCAGTCTTCCATAAAACTCTATGTGTAGAGCATGAATTTACATAATCCGATTAGGGTTTGGGATTAGCCCTGGGCCTGGAGAACAAGCCCGATGGGGCCGTTTTCTGAATCGGCCATTCATGGGTGCTGCTGCATGTCCAAGAGGCTGCACCTGCAGGCCAGGCGCCGCCGCTCTCTGCCTCCGTCAGCCTGCGCTCCAGGTCTGCAGACGGCTGTTTTTCACACCTGCACGACCAGGTGACCACTTTACCTGAGTGAAACGTTTGAAAGGAAAGCCACAAATGCAACTCGCACTCATTTATCTGAAAATGAACTCCATGCTATTAAGTGCTCAGTTGCAACATCTTGACCCAAAGACCACAAACTAAATCCAAATAAATAAGTTGTTTCTGTGCTACTTCGCAACTTGAGATAGTGTCCCAATCAGGACTTGTGTTGTTTTTGTCAGTAGAAGCTCAGATTTAATGGTTGCTCCACCTTGTTGCTTCAGAATCCAAAACCTTTGGAAACTTTTATACGCTTTCGAAAGTATAAACCTAAAACCTTTGTTGTCCCCAGCCTGCATGGTTAGTCGTTAAATGAATCCAGGGAAAATATTTCCATAAATGATGGCTGCATTTTCTAGACCTTTATAGGAAATACAGCATTTCATAGCTTTACTGAAGCAACGCAGCTGTGCTTTAAGCATCTGTCCTGTTGAGTGTTGCCATAAAATTCCCTGAACGAAAATTGCATTCATTCATTCAACCTTTATTTAGGCAGGTTAATCTCATTGAGCCTCGAGGACTCATTTACAAGAGAGACCTGTCTACAAACTAAAGAATGATGACAACAGCAACAGTAGAATTTCCTTAAAGTGAGACTAAACCCAGGTTGAGACGGTAACTCCTCCTTCCAAAATCTCCCTGAAAATGGGCGTGTCGAGAGACAAAGAAGGGTGGAGGTAGAGTTGTGCTTTTGTTCACGCCTCCACCTGCAACAACCTAAAACAAATAGCCTATATGCCACGGGGGGGCGTGACGTACTTCCGGCAAAATCGAACACCTACCCGCCACTTCCGGTTCCCATCCACCTCCGCTGTTGTCAGCGTTAGCTCCTAGTAGCCTACCATAACAACGAGCCGAAACGGGAAGCGGCCGCGCTCTACCGGCACTACACGTGAGTACCGTTGTGTCCGCCCACCGGTGGGAACAGCTGTTCCGCGGGGGGGTTTCGGCGAACATTTATCGCGGCTATCCGTAGGGGGAACGTCGCCATAATTTTATATGGTTTTATATGTGTATAGAGTTGTTATTGGTGTGTATGCTGATGTTTTATTAATTGTATTTAGTCATTTATGTTCGTGTCTTTCCCGCTAACCGGAAGTGCGCCGACTGTGTAATGACTGCGGAGGTGCTGAAACGGAAACCCGTGGCATATAGGCTATTAGCTAGCGCGTCTGTAACGTGCACCACTAGCTTAGCGCTATATCAGTGCCGGCAGTTGTTGACAGTGAGTGGGGGAGTTTGGTAGGCAGGGCACTCAGCTCTGTTGACAGGGTAGGGCACCCTGCTAGAATAATGTTAGGGGATGTGACTGCACTTCTTAACATTGTGTAAGATAAACCCAATGAAAACAATCTTAAGCTTTACAAAAGGGAACCCACTGACTTTAACAGCACACAGGACAAGAGGCAATTATACCACACACATGTCCTCCTTACTCATGGTGCAGCTGAAAAAACTAAAAAAGCGCTAAGCATGATGGGAAACGACAACACAGCCACTCCCCTTAACCAATAAGAGAGTTGATTTTGTTGTCTTTCCCATTATAACCAATAGTTATAACCAATAGTTTGTCCAGCTAAAGCTGAAAAAACTAAAAAAGCGCTAAGCATGATGGGAAACACAACACAGCCACTCCCCTTAACCAATAAGAGAGTGGATTTTGTTGTCTTTCCCATAATGCTTAGCGTTTTTTTTAGTTTTCCAGCTTTAGCAGAGAGCCATGAGCTACTGTTGTTTTTAGTTTTCCAGATTTAGCTGGAAAAGTTTTCCAGCTAAATCTGTTTTCCAGCTATAATTCACTCTCTTATTGGTTAAGGGGAGTGCTGTGTTGTCTTTCCCATCATGCTTAGCACTTTTTTAGTTTTTTCAGCTGCACCATGAGTAAGGAGGATATGTGTGTGGTATAATTGCCTCCTGTCCTGTGTGCTGTTATAGTCCGTAACGTGTCTTCATTGGGTTTATCTCACACAATGTTAAAATGAATAGTTTGGGTGCAAAAGTTTCATTTTACAGAGTCACACACCTGAACAGTATTGGATCGGAAAAGTATTGGTCAATACTGAGTTAATATGTATCGG